>ML815320.1:172397-184888 GCA_009831015.1 Picea engelmannii
AAAATCCATAATCAAAGTTTACTCACCCAGATTAAGAAGATAAAGAGTGATAAGAAGATGGTACAAGACAAGTTAGAACAACTTATCAATAAGGAATCATTGGTAGATAAAGAGACAATGACTGAACCTATGGAACTACAAAAGTCTTGAAATGGAAAAAACCTAATGGTGGATAAAGCAATTAACACAGACCCGCTTAACCTTACAGCTCAAAGAGAATCAGTTGATGTAAAGAGGTCTTCACATGTCGAAGTAGAAACAAGCCACGACTATGAAGAAGACTCAATTCCAAGTGTTAATCAAGAAGAAGATACAATTACACGAAGTAAAGATCAGGTTGCAAGGATGCCTTATAGACATCCTAATCACAAAAATTGATACTTCAACCAATCAATGTTTCCACATAAACAAATGAAAAATATGTCAAAAATTATTACCTCCATTACAAATGATGCTCAAGGTAGAAGTTATCATGGGAGTCAAAATACATCAAATTGTCTACAAGAACCCCATAAAATCCCCATTGTGCAGAAGATCGATTTAAGGTGGGCAAAATCCCTTACAATTCGATTGTTCTACACAACGTTTAGAAGATCATATCGTTTCAAGTCCTCAACGATCACTAATTTAGGAATAAAGAATAAGGAGACGGTATTACAAGCCAATGCAAGAGATAAGTCTTCCATAAGTATGCTTTGAGGACAAAGCATTTTTAAGGGGAAGACAATGTTATGAACACAATATATATAGAAAAAGATATAACTAATAATAATTAAATATAATAATTAAAGACATTGTAAATCAAAAGTCATGTCTTATCTAAAGGACGTGTCTATTCATGAAAGGACACCCCCTGTGAAGATATATAAACGGGCCCTCGTTCTCATTGTAATCATCTCATATTTTCATATACATATATATATATTATTTATTTTCCTTATGGATATCTTTATATTCCAAGTATTTTGGATATTTACATAGTGAACCAGGTTGGTTCACCACATGCTCAGAACAAGATTTACAATGGTCTAAAGAACCACTAAAACAGAGTTTGTATGCAAAAGTTATGTCCCTTGGAAATTGATGTACCAACTAGGTCCCCAAGGTCCACATTACTTTTTCCACCTTAGCTCCTATAATTAGGGTTTTTGCCTCTTAGTGTTTCTAGAATTATGAAATAATATAGTTTTAGCCTCTTAATATGAGATTTTTGCGAATAAAGGTAACCATAGATATCTTCTTAGAGCTAAGCTACATCATTTTACCTATTTGTATTGCTATGTACATTGTAATGTTTTTCACTAGTTTATTCATTAATATAAATTTATTTTGATTATAATATATATTGCGATTGTGTTTGTGTTACTTTTGCAGTATTACATGTTTTTTCATTTCATTCTTAAACTAATTCAAATAAATTATGGTGCTCAAAGTGGATAATGGAAACACAAAAGTGGTTATAAACACTAAAGACTGTGATAACTATATATATAAACAAAAAGATCTACAAAATATTAGATGGTGAGCTAAGTAATGAACAATAATGTAAAAAAAAATGTGATTAATGCATCATTAAAAAAATGTGATTGATGCATAACTTAAAGAAAGAGCGTGTGCTAAAGAACCCCACTAATATGCATATCTATGGGCTTCCCAAGCTCCATCAAAAGTATATTCCTTTAAGATCCATTGTGAATATTATCGATCTCCATTGTACCACTTGTGAAGTTTCAATAAACTAATTATGTCTTGTTGGACATACACACTCCTTTGTTAGAGAATACTTAAATTCCAATAAAAAAATCAAGGAAATGAGGGTAGAACATATAGATATTCTAGACAATTTTGATGTGTCTCCTTATTTGCAAAGATTCCAATGGAGGAATTGATGGAATTTATAAGTGATTCAATGAATGATGACCTAGAAATCTCAATAATATCATGATTTAAGTACACTTATTTTAACTTTTGAGGGGTCTTTTATAAGCCTATCTAAAGAATCATGATGGGAACTCAATTATCCTTTGTATTACAAGTCTTATATGGAGAACTTTCCTTTATAAGCATATCTAAATAATCATGATGGGAACTCAATTATCCTTTGTATTACAAGTCTTGTCTTATATGGAGAACTTTGAAATTGAAATGTTTTTTTTAGTAAAGCTTAAGGAATATAAGTGATTTATGGACAATACTAATATAATTTGGCTTTTCATGAAAGGGAAATCTTAAATAGATTTTTTTTTATCTTTTTGATCACTGAGGTAATTAAAATGAGAATAAAAAATTCACAATGGAGGTGGAATAAAACAAAAGCATATTTTTTTTTTCTGGATTTTTTTGTCACCAAAAAGGACAATGACTCTTTGGCCTATTAGGTTTATAGAAAGAGAAAGCATATTAATCAATATTTACATGTAGATTTACATCATTGTCTTGCTAAAGAATTAGGTGTTATTAACACTTTAGTGAGTAGGATTATTAGGATCTTTGAGAAAGACCATTTGGAGCAAGAATAAGAACACATGTCGTAGGTATTTAGGAAAGTGGCTATGATGAAAAGTAGATTGATGAGGTTGTAATAAGAGATAAGGATGGGACCTCCTTGACAAGACATGATGAGTAGGAGGATAGGAAAAATATTATATTTACTTTTCCAAAGTAAAAATATCATATTTTTTTTCTAGGTTACTATGCACAGGGAAAACCTCCAGGTACTTCCACTCATTTAGAGGATGGTACCTAAGGTAAACCCCAGATTCTTTAGGGCACGAGGTTAGGTAAACAATAGGGCTTGAATTCATTACAACAATATACTCAATATGAGCTCAACATGTCACTTACAATAATGGAACCTAGGTGAGGAGGATAACACTCAATCCCACAACCACTAGATCCAGACCTAATTAACTAAAATATTGTATTTAATTACATTTAAGGAAAACCAAATAAATAATGAGGATATTAAGAAAAGGAAAAATTAAAGTCACTCCCCACCCCAACACTATAAAAGACTTGGTCAATAATTCTAAACATCTATTAGATCCAAAGAGCAATAAGGGCATATATGTCATCTTGTGCTCTTAAGGGAAGCTATATATTGAAGAAATTCATAGATTGTTTAGGGAAGATTAAAAGAGGATAATGCAAACATTAGACTAATAGAATTTAAAAAGTAGTTCTAGTTGATCATTCTTACAATTCTATCCTCTATATGTGTTTGGAAAAATAACAAAATAATTACTAGTGTGGACTGCTACATGAAAAGGAAAATCATTAGCATGTGGCTCACTACTCCTTATACACTAAGTCATTTACCACCTATGTATTTTGCATTTAGGATATAGATTTTATTCTAGGTGTGTATTAGATTATATTTTTCCTTATCTTATCATTATCTCTTGATGAGGTGTAGATATGACAATAAATATAGCTTAAGAGGTGGTTACACCCATGTACTATATATTTGTATCATTCTTGTGAAAATAATTGAACATGTTATGTTTTTTCCATCATTTCTTATGTTCTTCTTTGTTTGCGTATGTGCTAATTGTTAGTTTTACAATTAGCTTCATTTCTTTCAGAAATAAGATAGTAACTTGAATTTGATAAATTTATGAACAACATTAACAAGGAGGAGAGTTCAAAGTTAAGAAAATCTTAGAGGCCTATAATTAATATTCTTCATAATAATGTTGTTAAGAGAACATACATATTGGGTTATAATATTATTCTTGTTTTATGTTGTGCCAGGCTTCACATCATATTTGGTTGACATGCACTCATGAGGAATGGAATTCATATTTATACAATGCTAGTGGACTATTGGCTACCATATGCATATCATTTATTAATGATGGTGTTGGTGATAGGATCAAAACACCATGGAAAGTGTGAAATCAAATTTGATTTTCTAGTGTATCTTTATACATCTATGTTTGAAAAACATCAATATTAACCAAGACATTCTCATTTTGGTCTTCTCCAACTTCTATTATTTATGGGTTCTGGGCTCTCACTAGATTTTTGAGTAGTCCTAGACCTCAACTCATCACCTTTTATGGTTGACCCCTCTTCTTGTTCATAATATTATCTTGCTACAAGGACCTCTTTTTCAGCCTTAACGCCCTTGGCCCTAGTTCTTGATGATTTTTTTGTTGTCTTGGGATATCCTCCCTTCGAGGATCTCTTCTTAGCGCTATTGCCTTCTCATGGGATATTCCCTAGTTAAATGCTCCCTCCTCATGCAACCCTTTGGTGTAGTATCGTCGATAAATAGTGGGTGCCTTAGGTAGTACACCAAGATGGAATTACCTAAGGTAACGTGCCACCATAGTAACCCTTCTTCTTGGAGGATCCACTACATTCATGTGGCCTTGACCGTCAATAACCATTTCATGCAACCACCTTAGACCTCACAATGTTTGGCACATGGAAATATCACCCACAATGTCACCTAGTAGAACATAGACACATCATACCCCTTGACACATAAACCAAATTTCCATGTGACCTTTGGGATGTGGACTTATGCCATGAAGACTTGACACCTTACATGCTGGAAGGAAACTGACTTGTCACCCTTGACATGTTATCTTGCTACTATGCATCAAAATTTTCCAATATGCAATATATTTTTTGAAAAACCATTGAGGAACACAACAATCCAACATAACCCTTAGGGAATGTTGTAATGCGACATAACCATTCAAAAACACAACCAGTCAACATAATCCAATGCGACAATGTGACATAACCATAAAGGAACATTGCAAGTCGACATAACTCAATGTGCAATGCGACATAACCATGGAGGAACATAACAAGTCGTCATAACCCAACCAAGATGAACATCGCAAAATATATAACCATATTATAAACCTCTTACTATCACAATACACCATGATATTGAAGTCAACCTCTTAATGTCACAATGTGACATAACCCTTGATGAACACCACGATACAACATAACCATTAAGGAATGAAGCAATTTGACACAAGTCAATCAAGATAAATTTTGCAATGAAACATAGCCATTAAGGAACATCACAATCCAACATAACCCTTCAGAATTGTCAGAATTTGACATAAGTTAATCAAGATCACTGTAGCAATGTCACATCACCATTGAGAAACATCACCATTTGACATAAACCATATTTTTATGTCTACATGGTCTATTATAGTTAAAAGTAGTGAATGTGGTCATCCATGGTCAACCATAATCAACCACAATCAAACATGTAGCCATGGTAAACCGCAATCAAACATAGTCAACCATGGCCGACCAAACTCAATCATTGTCAACCATAGTCAAATGTAATCAAGTATTGCCATTGATAGTCAAACATGGTCAAACATGATAAGCCACGGTCAACCATGATCAATCATGGTCAAACATCCCTAAATGTAAACCAATTATGTGTTCATAAACTTTGTTGTTTACTTGTTCGATGCCCCAAATGCATAATTGAGTTAAGGATGTGATTTAAACATGATCAACCATAGTCAACCATGGTTAACCATAATTGCCTTGAAGAATGTTGTAATGCAACAAATCATTGAGGAACATAACAATTTGGCATAAGTCAACCAAGATGAATGCCACAATGTGACATAACCATCAAGGAACATCACAATCCAACATAGCCCTTGGTGAATAATGGAACTTGTCACTAGAAAACACATTGGATTAACAATTAACTGGCAGTTGAAGTCATCTTGAAGTTGTGGCAGATCAACATATTACACATTACACTTACTTAACTACCAATAATTAGCATGCATGTGAAAGCTTCGGCCTTGAACTCGACCTATTCAATGATACTGTCTTGCTTTCTGATGGCCATGTTGTGTATCAGGGTCCTTGTGATGATATGCTCAAATTCCTTGAAACATAGTCAAACATCCCTAATTGTAAACCAATTATGTGTTCATTAACTTTGTTGTTTGCTTGTTTGATGCCCCAAATGCATAATTGAGTTAAGGATGGGCTTTAAACTTGGTCAACCATAATCAAACATAGTTAACCATAACTAACTTTGAATAATGTTACAGTACAACATAACCATTGAGGAACATATCAATTTGACATAAGTCAACCAAGATGAATGACAAAACGATTAAGGAACATCATAATCCAACATAACCCCTATGGAATGTTACATGGGACATAACCATTGAGGAACATATCAAGTCGACATAACTCAATGTCACAATGTGACATAACCATTGAGGAACATAACAAGTCAACATAACTAAATTTTGTAATGCGCCATAACCATTGAAGAACATAGCAAGTTGACATAACTCAACCAAGATGAACATCACAATAAATATAGCTATATTATAAACTTCTTATTATCACAATCCAACATGATATTGCAGTTAACCTCTTAATGTCACAATGCAACATAACCCTTAATGAACACTACACTATAACAAAATCATTAAGGAATGAAGCAATTTGTCATAAGTCAACTAGGAAGAATGTCACGATGAGACATAACCATTAAGGATTGTTGCAGTCCAACACAACTCTTTAGAATTGTTGCAATTCGACAAAAGTCAGCCAAGATCAATGTTGCAATGTCACATCTCCATTTTGGAATGTCACAAATCAACATAAGCCATATTTTTATGTCTACATGGTCTATTATTGTTAATAGCAGTGAACATGATCATCCATGGTCATCATGGTCAACCATAGTAAAACATGATCAACCATAGTCAACCACCATCAAACATAGTCAACCATGGCCAACCAACCTCAATCAAACTCAATAATTGTCAACTACAGTCAAACATTGTCAACTATTGTCATCAAAAGTCAAACATGGTTAACTATGGTCAACCACGATCAATCATGGCCTATTATAGTTAATAGTAGTGAATGTAATCATCCATGTCATCATGGTTAACCATAATCAACCACAATGAAACATGATCAACCATGGTCAACCAAGAGATCAAACATAGTTAACCATGGCCAACCAAACTCAACCATAGTCAAGCATTATCAATTATTGTCCTTGACAATCAACCATAGTCAAACATGGTTAACCATAGTCAACCATGATCAATCACAGTCAACCAAACTCAACCATAGCCAAACATGGTTAAACATAGTCAAACATCCCTAAATTAAACCAATTTTACTTTCATTAACTTTCTTGTTTACTCGTTCGATGACACAAACACATAATCAAGTTAAGGATGGGTTTTGAACATGGTCAACCATAGTCGACCATGATTAATCATAATTAACCATAGTAAACCAAAGTTGGCCAAAGTCAAACACGATAAACCAATGTTACCCATATTCAACCATTATTAGCTATAGTGAAGCATGGTAAACTGTAATCAAACAAGGTCAACCATAGTCACCATTGTTCAATCATTGTCAACCATGACCAAACTTGGTCGACCATTATTCTAAAGGAGTGAAGCAAATCTTTTTATTGTTCTATAACTTTGTTAAACTTACCTTTGAAAACCACCAAACTTTGAAGAAGATGAAATTAAAATCACAGAGAAGGTTCAAGCCTTAAGCTAAATGTTGCATTATCATATAAACTCAACAAAATCATATGAGATTTATTAAAAATTCCACTCAAACCTCCCCATGGGGCTCTTCCAAAAATGACTACACTGGGAAGAACTTGAGGGAAAAATCATTGTAAGTAAGAGCTCTCAACTCTCTCACCAGAAGGAAAGTGAGAGTCCATGCACAAATTTTTAATCTCCTCACTATCCACATATTTTTTTTAATGGAAGACCCCGAGCATCTATCCCGATTTGAGGGAGCTACTTCAATGGAGACATTATTTTGGCCCTTGGAAGTAGCCACCGATTTTTAAAAAAGGTATAGAATTATAGATCATGGGTGTAGTGAAACTATGATGGAACTAAAAAACAAAAAGGGAAAAGATAAAACGCGGTTTACCATGTTGGAAGGTGTGATATACTCATGGTCGAGTACATGGCACCCGCACCTACGATGATGAGAGATGACCAGACAAAACAAAACAGAGAACATCAAACCTAAGTTACAACAAAATATCGCCTATGATGTTGAATGTTATGATATATACATTGTATATAAAGCATCGTAAGGTGGTGGTACTGATGGGATGGGAGCCAAACTTGGGTTTTGTAATATTGGATGGTGCGCTCAGTGCTCCTATAAGCACAATGTGAAGGAAGAATGCAGTGCAATGTGGGTTATGATGTTGAACGGTGTGGATATACAGTGTATACACGTAGTCATCAGTTGCAGAAAGGGGTTATGATGTTGGATAGTGTGGACTGTCAAGGTGTGTATGCATAAATTCCGGTGCAGAGTACGGTTGTGATAGACGAGGTGAAAAAACTAGAGAGATACCTTTGATTGTGATATATACAGTGTATATATAATATTAAAAGGATGTATGACATCTCGTGATGGGAGACAAAAGGGAGTCTGGGTTTTGTGATGTTGAGCTCAGTTCTCCATTAAGTACAACGTGGAGGAAGAATATAGTGAATTGTGTGGGTTATGATGTTGAAGAGTGTGTATATGTAGTCATCAGTGCAAACAAGGGTTATGATACTGGATAATGTAGGTTGGCAAGGTGGGTATACATATACTCTGGTGGTACAGTTGGGTTGTGATGAGTGAGGTCAAAAACTCACAGAGATGCCTCTGATTGTGATAACAAAGATATGGTTGGGTAGAAGAAAGAAGAATCACAGTGTAGATAGGTGTATAGTTCTGAGTTCTGACTTGTGGTAGAAGAAAAGCTGAAAGAATATATGGAGTTCATAGAGGAAGGATTCAGAATGGAATAGACAAACAATGTTCATCCTGTTGCATGTATGCAAGAGAATTGATGGACAAAAACAGTCTGATATTGCATTTGTTGGGGTTGAAGAAATAAGAACAATGGAGGGATTTCGAAATGCGACAAACATAACAATGTGCATCATGGTCCATGGTCCAGGTATACAAGACGGTTGATTGACAAAAAATCTGATATTGCAGTCCTTGTTTTGATTTTTGGGGTTGAAGAAGTTAGAATTAAGAGTAATTGAGATACTGTAGATTTCTGGTGCAATCATGGGTGGTTGTACAGTCAAAGTTTCAAATATACCACTAGCTGTTATTGCAAAGGAGCTGGTGGAGTTCATGGAGGGCATTGTGGGTAAGGATAGTGTTTATGCTTGTGAGATCAGGACTGAAAGAGCAAATTGGAAGTCCAAAGGATTTGGCAGGATCCAGTTTGATAACGCTGATGCGGCGAAAGAGGTATGCAGGCTTTCCCAATTGGGTCTTCTCTTGTTTCAGAAGGATAGGCTTATTGCTTGCTCAACAGATAAGGACATTGTCCCCAAACCAACTTACTCTGTTCACGGAGCAGAGCTGCTTGTGGGCTGCCGTGTGTTTCATAATGCCTTATGTGTGTTATGGTCTGCAAGTGATGTCGTTGCTGAATTTGCATTGGAAAGGGGGAAAATTCACTTCTTTGTTCGTGAGAGTGGGGTGGAATATAAGTTGGAGGTTGGTTTTCAGGACATTGTTCAGAGTTATGCTTGCATTTTGAAAGAAAGGAGGACAGACGCTATTTTGGTACAGGTATGCTTGCATTCCTCATATATCTTCTTCACTTATTTATGTCAGTTGCATCTTAAGCCGGATAAGGTGAGGCACGAAAATTTTGCAATAAGCTTCCAATTCCCTTATCATAATGCTTGCATTTTGCATCTGTCCATGCCATCATGGGTGTCTTATTGCGATTTATAGTTGGGCAGGATTTGTTTAATGCCAGACTTTGCTTTGGTGGTGAAAGTCTAAGCTTTCTTCTCTTGTATTACTCCTTTCTGTACTTGCGTTCACTGCAGAACAATCAATCTTTTTGAGGAACTGGTTCTCCAATAATGCTGTTTTGTAGATTGGTTTGACATATGCCATATGATTCAAGTTGCAACAGGCCATCACATGGTTTGGTGTAAATGTCCAGATATTTAATTATGTTGGGATTTCTTGTATGTTTCATCTCGATATTCAACTCTTGTTCATTCAAACAAATCTGGGGTTTCTCATTGGAGGGTTGTTTGCATCAGGCTCTCAAGGGGCCCGGTGGAAACTTTGTCAAACTGCTAACCATCGAAAAGTTAGAAGGTTAGTTTCAAGTTTCAACTCACCAAGATGGAGGTAAATGAAACAGAGATCTTTGTCGTTTGTCCATAGGTTCAATTCCATAATTTTGATAGATATTGAAGGGGTTATTTACCCACCGTTTTTTCTTGCTTAAGCACTTCCCATGCGATTGGATGTGGTGAATTTGTAAGCATACTTCTGTGTCTTGCTCAGAAAGTGAAACATGTTCCCAATGCAAATACTCTGCATTTTATCAAATAGTTAAGGTGGGAACCCCCATAGTGGAAATGGGTGTAGGTAATTTAGTGGTCTCATGTCAAGCTGGAATTTGGAAATCACTGAAACTGGAGTTTTACTTTTTGTTTCTGGATTTTGATGATCCGCACCCCTGTGTCATCCAAAATTTTATATGCCAA
The DNA here is from genome assembly GCA_009831015.1 of Picea engelmannii. Taxonomy (NCBI): domain Eukaryota; kingdom Viridiplantae; phylum Streptophyta; class Pinopsida; order Pinales; family Pinaceae; genus Picea; species Picea engelmannii. The sequence goes on from ML815320.1 coordinate 182,954, forward strand.
TCACTTGAGCATCAGCATTGTCTGTCATGGCATGAAAGGTAGTGGATCATGTGTTTCTGCAATATTTGCATCATGTTTTTATTCCCTTATTATTTGCTTGAGACTTGCAATAAGGTTGGGATTGACCAATTTTAGCATAGTTGCCTTTCATGTTTGTCCATCAAACTGGTATTTAACATGCAAAATATCCATTTAATCAAAAAACTGGCTATCAGAGGCCAAGCCTGCACATATGTATGACTCTACACAAGTTAAGAATTCAAAACATGTTTCAGGATTTGATACAATGAATCAGAAAATCAAAACATGCTGATGGTATGATCAGGGGAAACAACTTCACTTCCTGTACCATGGATTCAAAAGAGCCCTAAATTAAACTAATGTTTCTGAAATGGCATAAAGAAGTGGAAAAGAAACTTAAAGAAATCAGGTAACTTGTAATGAAATCTTAATGTTTAAGCAGATCCAGTATTAGGAAATACACAGCAATATGACATCTTGTAATCAGTATATTGACGGAATGGACGCAAAATAGAAACTCCCTCTGCCACTCCAGATCGTTTTTTTGCAAAATACATCTTATATTTACAGAAAAATGTCTACAAACATCAAAACAATGGTGGAAGGGTATGTACAATGGACTTTGTATCCTCTTCCAAAGAGCTACTTGTTGATATTATGGTAGCTGCGGGAGGTTATTAATCTCCACGTGTAACCTTTGACAAGACTAGAATATTCCGGGAAGCAAGAGAAACCCTAAAACGTTGGATAATAACCCTAGAAGACAAGTTGGCTCAAGAGAATATTTAATATTGAGTTATTAGCCTCCAGAAAGAGAAGTCGGCCCAGTCAAGTGAGATAGAGCAGTATAAATAGAGGGGGCTAGAGCTCATTTGTCACTCTCACTCACTCACAACTGCATAAGACTAGTGGTGCACAAGTTTGGAGAGGGAGTGCAGCTGCAGTTGCTGCAACTGGTATTTTGGCTTTTGGTTGGACTTTCTCTTGGTCATGGTTTGGACTTTCTGCTTGGTCTTTGGTTATTTTTTGTTAGAAATAGGGAAAAAATGAAACAAGAATGCCTTTTTAAAAATTTTGATTACTAGATCAACATAAAGAATAAAACATACAAACAGATCTGATGCAAGTAAAATTTATGAGTTATGAAATAACTTTTAACTTACCTCCTCAATCAATGAGAGATGTACCTGTCACAAGTGATGTATGCCTCTGTAAATATGCTCAGATTTAGTTTAGGTTCTGTTATCGCACAGTTTGTAGCTAGGTCAAGTGGCTATGAAGTAGAAGGCCAAACTGGCGTAACAAGAACCTATCCCACCCAATGTCACCACGATGGGGAGGTTCTTTCTCTTTAGGGAGGTTAGGCCCAGGGGAGACGTCCCCGATGAGCTGGAGTTTTGAAGAGGCTAAAGTATAAAGGTCAAAGTGAAATTCCCTCTTCACAGGTCACCACAAAGAGCAAATAGTCCAGCTAAACAACCAATAATGAAGTGTAGGCCCAAATGAGAACACCTGCCCAGAACAAAGCAATAACAAAACAATACATGCAGGCTATGATTCAATGGGTTAGTACTTCATACAACTATCTGATATCAATATATTAGCAATTACGACAATAGATATTGACGAGATCAATGTTTATTAATATAGCAATGAAACAGTATCAATTCATCAATAAATGTCGAGATGATGTAGCAAACAGTGTATCCAATCAATCCCTTAATAAATGCTTCAAAACACCATCTAATTACTTATCAAGAAAACTTGTTGCGTCAAGATGGAATAACCAAGGATGACGTCAGCCTTATTAGAGTTAGTAGTTAGTTAGGGTTTCAATTTATAAGAGTTTGAAAGTTTGTTTGACCACTATCACTTCAACGTTGGAGACCTAAGATCAGTGCCTAAGGGTAAATG
>ML815321.1:24450-72300 GCA_009831015.1 Picea engelmannii
TGCTCAGAGAGGAAGGGATCAGAATATCCTGTTCTCTGTAGATTTCAATTACTTCTGCAAGTGTGCTAGCCAGAGACTGGGTTAAGGATTCCTTCTCAGAGAGGAGGGGATCAGAATATCCTGTTCTTTGTAGATTTCAATTACTTCTGCAAGTGTGCTAGACAAAAACTGGGTTAAGGGTTCCTGCTCAGAAAGGAAGGAATCATGAGATCCTGTTCTATGTAGATCTCAGTTATTTTTCACAAGTGTACTAATCAGGGATAGGGCTTAAGGTTCCTGCTTAGAAAGGAAGGAATTATATGGCCTTGTTCTATGCTAGATAGAGTTAGCTTTCTCTGCATTACTGTTTTCATGAAAGAGTGTTAATCAGAAATAAAGTACTGAAGTCTTTGTTTGAGAGTAAGGGTCCTGTTCTCTGGTTGTAGAATAGTTGTTCTTTCCTGTTGCAAGTGTTATTTTAATGTAATCCAGGATTCTTAGATTAATTTTTAAGATCTGCAATAGGTAGGTTGCTTTCCTGTGATTTAAATCAAAACTTCAGTTCATTCAAGGCAAGTGTGATTAATATAGTTTCTTTACTACAACTCTAAGTTGCTTTTGGAATTGAGCATATATAGTGCATGGTTATCTTTGAAATAAACAGACTTCCCTGGGTTGACAATTTATGTATCACTTGATTGTTTGAATCAATTAAGCAATTATAGTGACCAACACTGAGGATGATACACTGAGCTAAATGACAAACGTGTCCCTAGATTCTTCCACAAATTCCTCTAGAAATGTACAACGAACTTGGTATCTCGATCAAAAACAATACTCCTTGGCAAGCCATGAAGTCTGACGACTTCCTTGAAAAATAGGTTCGCAATATGAGTTGCGTCGTTGGTTTTTTGGCATGGTATGAAATGTGCCATCTTTGAAAATTTGTCTACCACAACAAAGATTGAATCATATCCTCTTTGTGTCCTTGGTAGTCCCAATATAAAATCCATGCTCACTGCATCCCACAACCTTTTTGGTATGGGTAATGGCTGATATAACCTTGTGTTCTGCCTTTTCCCTTTTGTGTGTTGAAAAATCCTACATCTTTCCACAAATTTCTTAACATATGTTCTCATCCCTGATGAAAAATATGAGCCATTCAACTTTGAGAACGTCTTATCATGATTGAAGTGTCCGACCAATCCTCCATTGTGTTTTTCCTTCAGTAAATTCTCCCTCATGGAGCATTTTGGAATACATAGATGATTGCCCTTGAATAATAATCCATCCTAGATCATATATTCGGTCCACTGGATTCTGTCCCTGAGAATTGGATTCTCAGATGCCTCATATGCTTCCTTAAAATTTGGGTCATCCCTATACATTTCTTTGAGGTTATCAAAACCCAAAGTTTTGACTCTGAATTCCTGCATAAGCAAACATTTCCTGCTCAAAGCATCAACAACTTTGTTAGCAGTTCCATAAATATGCTTAGTTACAAAAGTAAAATTATGCATGAATTCAACCCATTTAGCATGTTTTTGGTTCAACTTCTCCTGTTGAGTCACGAATTGTAAAGAATGATTATCACTGTACAAAACAAACTCTTTAGGAACCAAATAATGTCTCCATTTCTTCAGTGCCTGTATGACTACATAAAATTCCTTGTCATATGTTGAGTACTTGATCTTTGCTTCATTCAGTTTTTCACTAAATTACGCAATCGGTCTGTCATCTTGGCTCAAGACCACTCCTATTGCAAATCCACTCGCATCACACTTGACCTGGAATGTCTTGCTGAAATCTGGCAAAACCAAAATTGGTTGCTCTGTGATCTTGTTCTTCAGTAGGTTGAAACTCTTCTCTGCTTCCTCTGTCCAGTGAAAATATTTATGTCTTTTCTTCACCATATCCATCATTGGTGTGCTAATTCCACTGAAATTTCGAATGAATTTCCTGTAGAAACTTGCCAAACCATGGAAGTTTCGAACTTCAAACACATTCTTCGGCGATGGCCAATTCTTAATTGCATTTACCTTTTCTGGATCCATCTTCAACTCATCTGTAGAGATAACAAAACCCAAATAAATGAGTTATGTCCTCATAAATGATGATTTCTTCACATTAATCATCAATTTATCTTGTTGTAATCTCCTCATCACTGCAACTAAATGCTTTAAATTCTCTACTTATGTCTTGCTGAAAATCAATATATCGTCAAGATATACAATGATGAATTTCCCAATGAAATCCTTTAGGATTTCATTCATCAATATCATGAAAGTATTGGGTTCATTTGTTAAGACAAATGGCATAACAAGCCATTCATACAACCCCTCATTTGTCTTGAATGTTGTCTTCCATTCATCACCTTCTCTCATCCGAATTTGATGATACTCGCTTTTCAAATCAATTTTTGAAAAACATCTTGCTCCACTTAAGCAATCCATCAAGTCATCCATCCTTGGCAATGGAAATCTGTATCTAATGGTAATCTTATTGATTTCCCTTGAGTCTGTACACATTCTCCAGCCTCCATCTTTCTTTGGCCTGAGTACTGTTGGAACAACGCATGGACTCAAGCTTTCTCTAATCAATCCTTTGTCGATTAAGTCCTGAACTTGTCTCTTAACTTCTTCATTCTCCTGCGACGTCAATCTATACGCTGCTTTGTTTGGTAAACTGTCTCCAGGTATAATATCAATGTGATGGCTTATACTTCTTATAGGTGGCAACGAACAAGGTAGTTCGTCCACTACTATATCAAGGAACTCTTCCAGCAACTCCTGGATTTCCTCTAGTAAATCATCCACTCTTGTATTGGTCAAAATGATTCTAGGCTTCTTAACCAAAATAAATTGTGTATCTTCCTTCTTCTTAACCTCCTTAAAAAGTTCCTTCCCACTCATGAGAATTACAGTGTTGCTCACCTCTTTTTCCACTTCTTGGTTCTTAATTGACAACAACATGTGAGTCCTACCATTTTTCTCCAGGGTGTATGTGTCCTTCCTCCCATCATGAACTATGTTTCTATCATATTTCCACAGTCTACCCAGTAATAGATGAAAAACATCCATGGGAATGACATCACATTATATTTCATCCTTATATCCTCCTATTTTAAATTCAACTAAACATTGTTTAGTGACATTTACCTGATGTCCTTTTTGTAGCCATGAAACTCTATATGGGCTTGGATGTACAATAGTCTATAGCTCCAAATTTTCTACCATCTCTGTAGATACGAGATTGTCTGTGCTACCACTGTCCACTATGACAATGCATACCCTATCTTTAGTTTTGCAAGTAGTCTGAAACATACTGTTTCTTTGGGCTAGGTTCTCTGCCTCCTTCTCCAGCTTCAAGAGAACTTTCCTCATCATTAAGGATCTTCCTCCCTCAGCATCTTCTACCTCAACATTCTGTCCTTGATCTTCGACAATGTGAGTTTCACCACCATCTTTCTTCTTATCTGGACACTCATAGGATTTATGTCCAATCTTTCCACAGACAAATCATTTTACTTCACCGCCTCTTCCTCTTCCTCTTCCTCTAGCTCAAGGAAAAGTGTTTCTATCAGCATACTACCCTCTCTGTGAGCTTCCTCCTCTCTCATGTTGAGTTTGAGGTTTCTTTCCCTCTTCTTTAGATTTTTGAGTTCTATCTTGGGCAATTGTTTTGCCTCTGGCTTGACTTCTACCCTGACCTCTTTGACCTTGATTTTGGCTCAGCTTCTCTTCATATTTTAGAGCCATTTGATAAGCATATTCTACAGTCCAAAGGGTCATCATGCTCATCTCATCTTGAATGTCATATCACAGACCATTCATGTATCTGGAAACTTTTTCATCATCGCTTTCCCGATGACCTACTCTGATGTTTATCTTGTAGAATTCTTCAATGTATTCTTTCACTGACATCAGCTTATGTCTCAAATTTTGAATCCTCTGAAACATAGTGATTTGATAATCCTTGGGTATAAATTTGGCTTTCATCTTTGCAACCATTCTATCCCAGCTTCTGATTTTCTGCTTGCCTTTGCAACGTCTGTCAGCCTGCAGTTCATCCCACCATAATGTTGCATGCCCTTTAAGTCTAGTAATGACATGTTTGACCTTCTTGTCTTCCTTGAAATCCTTATAGTCGAAGTATTTATCTAGAGCTCTAATCCAGTCTAGAAGCTCTTCAACATCCAGGTTTCCCTCATACATGGGAATCTCCATCTTTTCTCTGGCACCTATCCTTGCAACAACCCTGAATAGACGTTCGTCTGAAACATTTTTGACTGTAACTTCTTCTCCTTCGTTTCCAACTTCATTTTCACTTTCATCCTCACTGATATCTCCAGTGTCAAATGTGCACCTATGTGTTGTCTCCATGGCATCAAGCCTAGCATGTAGCTCACGCATTTCTCTTTCCACTGCTGGATTAGGCATTGGCATTGGCCTGTATCTTCTTCTCGGTGGCATGGCTGTAAAATGTTCCTCTTTTCTCTGCTACAAAAAGAAAATAACTTGTTCTATAACTCTGATACCAAATGGTGTAGCCCCCCAACCCTCGGGCTGAGATCCACTCAGGATCGTTCTAAATCCACCCTCCTAAGTCTGATTGACTCTTTGGTTCCTCCTCAAGGAATCCCCCACACACACACCACAGTGTTTTCCATAGGTCCTTATAGGTATGCCCACGTGATTAAAAACAAGGCATCACCTTGATCTCCTGACCACAATAAGATCCCGCCCTTCACCGAATCGGGACTTCGGGGTTCGCGATTTTGCAATTTCTGTTGTTGAATTTCCAGCTCTTCAACCCACCGAAACCCGAAATGGTCAAAAAGGTTGGGCTCCACCTATATAACGAGGACATGCCACCTGTCCACTCCACTGTCCTCTCTCTCTATCATGGACTCTTTCCACCTGTCACACAAGCTTTCCGGCTTTCGGGACTTGAATAAGCCTTCAACTGCCATTCGTATTTTAGGCTTCCGGGTATCGGGAGTTTGAGACTCTTGATTCCAGAGCACTACCTCCTCTGTTTTCCGACACCCGAAGTGTCAAAATATCGAAATTCACACCAAGTCCAGTCACAACCCATGGATTTGGGATTTTCACTCCACTATGACCCGACTCCTTGTCGTCAGGACCTCCAAAGTACCAAAATCCGGAATTCCAAATTTCAAAAAATTCCACTACTCACCTTCACATGAGATGATCCATTTTGCAACTTGGGAATGTGCGAGACCAAAGGTTTTGGCCTACACTTCCACCCTCCAAACCCCAAAATGATGAAATGATCCTGATGCCCCAATTGGTCACAACCAACGGTCCTTGTTGAATCTTGAAACCAACAAGATGGGTTCATCCAACTCTTATCCGCCTTGCAGCTCCTCTAGATCCTACGGCCCTCGCAAATTCATGAGTTCTCTATGGAGAATTTCAATCGTCCGATTCACTCCTCCATGAATCTCTAGGAAATGAGCCAATGTTCTTTCACCAAGACTTAACCTTCTGCACGATAGTTTGTCTCCCCATCTTCCTTTGAACACTTCAAAGGTGTTAACCCTCCTTAGCTTTCTTTGGTGATTCAAGTCTCCAAAGGACTCTTGCACACACTCCTTATGGAAATATTTCAAATACTCCTGGGTATTTGACCTCTCAACTCTGTGCACTTTCTGCAACAACATTCCTTCCTCTTACAACCTTAGTTGATGAATTCTAAGGCCTTGACTAGCCTGCGCACACCTTGCATGGATTTTTTGCTTCACCTGCACTTCTACTGGAATGAGAACAACAGTATCCCTTCTGAGCTTTCTGAGATAAAACGCAAAATCCTGGTCAACGCACTCCTTGCGGACATTTCACTGCACTCCTTGCAGGAACTCTCTCTCTCAGGAAGAGAAACAATTAAAAATCATTCTTCTCTCTTAGACTTCATACATTCATCATGAAATCATACATTTAACACAGAGTAACAACAAATGCATAACAAATTCACAACAGAGAGAATAAAACAACCATAAGCATACCATTCACCATGTATAAACAGAAAACATCATAACACAATGAAATCTGGTTCAAAGCTTCATATATTAATTCAAAGCTCCTGTACATGGATTCTTCTTTTCAACTCTCTACTACAACTCTCTTCTTCTCTCCTGTGCTAATGATACAATAATACAATGGTACAAAGGAAAGGGTGTCTATATCCATTTTCCCTCCTACTTTCTAAACTATCTAATCTATAATTCAAATCTACCTACTTCCATTAACTACGCATAAATGCCTCTACATACTACAGACAAGAGAAATGCTCAAGGTCTGTTCACAATATCTTGACATAAATATAAGTACGTTTCTAGATATTACATTAATATCCTCTCTTTAATTTTAAAAAACATTTTAAAACATGTAAAATGTGTATTGCGCTCCTCCAGCTATCTTTTTCCTTCATGCTCGCTTGGCTAGTTTCTTACGATGCTCCTGCATCATGATGTCGATCCACTTGCAAGATCGGATGATCAAGGGAAATTGATGTATTCCCATGATTCTCAGCGAGAGAACTTGCCATTAAGGCATGCAAGCCTCCATGTAATCAAAATAGACTCTAGTCTATATCCCAGATAAGGTGTTGAGGTCGATGGGGCAAGACTTGTTTAAAGGTGGGCCTTAAGGAATCCCACATCAGTCAACGCAAGTTTTGATAAAAAGAGTGGTAGGACTATAAATGAAAAGATCCTAGTAGTAACAATGTGTATGGCAAGGCAATGTAGTCATGGAAAGGGAGCTGGATAGTTTTATTGACAAGGAAAACTGAACTGAAAAAACTAAAGAAATGTATGTGACTCATAAAGATAGGCATGTGCGAAGTCATGAAGGATAATTCAATGGAAGATGGGCTTCAACACAGGGATGACCAGTCTTCTCTAAAGGAGAAATGTGAGGAAAGAATTCATGATGCAAAATGGTTTTATGAATGGTCGATGTGTAACAACAAATGACATGATGTGTAGAATGAGAATCAGATCCTTCAAGCAGTGAATAAAGCATGTCGTTTTTCAAAAGTTTTTGTGATTTTTGAAAATCACTTTAGCAGCAAGATGCGATTGGCCCCACACCTGAAAAAACTTAGTATAAATCTTGCATGAAAACTTGTGAGATGTTCAAAGAAAAACAGAACATGCATAAAGAAGGACAAACACGACAAAGTAAATAAAAAATGGGGTGTATACCTCTTGTCGTGATCATTGCGTGCACGTTTGTTTCATCATGGATTAATTGCTTAGTGTAAAATTGCAAAAACATGTGTTCATATTGTTTTTAGGAATTTATAAAAACATCCATTTGCAATTGTTATTTGTTTTTGTTGTTTTAATCATTTTTTTTATATTACTTTTTTTTGTTTATAATAAAACAAAATATAAAAAAAAACAATATATGTTTTTTTTTGTTATTATAAAAAAGAAATTGTTTATAATAAAACATTTTTTTTTGTTATTATAATTGTTTTATAATAAAACAAACCAATAATAAAAAACAAATAAAACAAAAAGGATAAAACAAAACAAACAATGCATGTTAACTTTCATATACCTGCACCAGAAAGCCACCATGAATGCTCCAGCTGGATATGAGAAGTTCATGATATGGATATACTTTCTCTGCTTTGACAATTCAACGTATCATTACTACACGGAGGTACCCAAATTACTCCATAATTTTCTGATCGCAGGTCTTTGAAGGAGCATGCATGCGGTCGCGGATGCTAAAACCATGGGAGACTCCAACAAAATGCATAACATATCATTAAATCGTTGAAAGTGCATTAAATCGCTAGAAATATGGCGTGGATGGGGTTTGACCCCATAACCTTCGCCCATAAAATTGAATCTCCTAATCATTACTCTCAATTCTTATTACTATGATATTGCATTCGATTTTTTATTATTATTATTGTTTTTGTTGCAAGTTGCTATAAGAGTATATTTGCAGGGTGTAACAACGAACATTAAATGCGATTTTCTCACAAACGGCAAACTGGAATGAGCTGAAATTTGGTGTGCAAGTTCTTACCAGTCGCATGCATCCCCACACTGAAAATCAGGGATACCCACATCACGAATTTTGAGAAAATGATAAAATGGTTGAAGGTGAATATGTTGATTTTCTCAAAAACTATGTACTAGGATCGGCTGAAATTTTGTGGGAAGGTTCCTATGGTCCCAATACTTATGCATGCCAAAAATCAAATTCATCTGATGCACAGATCTCGATATATAAGAGAAATGGCTGAAGGTGACTACTTTGATTTTCTCGAGAACCATGTACTAAGTTGGCCTGAAATTTACTGGGTTTTTTTATCATCACATAGTGCAATTCCTATCAAAACATCATAAGAACCCACATCCCAGTTTGTGAGATATATTCAGTTCAATTTTTTTATTTTTTTATTTTTTATTTTTATTTTTATTTTAAAGATTTTGTTTTTGTTTATTGTTTTACTATTTTGATCTGCAGATGGAAGATGCACAAACATGTATTTTATTTATTTATTTATTATGTTTTCAAAAGAACAAAATAAAATATTTATTTTCAAGCTTATTAAAAATCTATGAGCAAATGGAAGACGAAAAATAGATTAGGCAAAATTTTTCGTTTCGTCAATTAATTGATATTTCTGAAATCAACCAATCAATCATCCTACTTTTTTATCCTCGTGATCGCATGAAGCACAAAGGAGAGCATACTTATTCTAGCAAAAATAAAAAAACTTGAAAATAAAACCCTACCTACAATATGCTAATTAGAAATGAGAGAGTAGTTACGTGTAATCAAACAACCAATGTAGCCATGCACGTAACAGTAATAAAAATATGTTTTCTTTCAATTTAGAAATTGACAATCGAGAATATGTATGGACGTACGAAATTGGCTGCTGAAGTTCTAAATTAAAAAAATAAAAAGGAAAACTAAGTGGAACTAACCTAGTACTTTCTTGAAACCAACATTCGATCAGGCTTTTGTAGGCATAATTTGTCTTACTCAGATCATGTTGCAGTTTCTTTCTGTCCTCCTCGACCTCCTACTTGCCTAATTGTTCTTTATTAAATATGCAGGATTCTTCGTATGTTGATTCTTCGTTTTCCTCTGGAGGAGTAATTAAGCTTCCAGCTACTGTCAAGATCTTCTCTTCCAGAGAAGAGGAGATCCCGACTTTTTCTAGGACCTGAGTGAGTTGTTCCAAGCTTAAACTCATTGTTAAACCATGTTAAAAAAATGATTCTTACAGCACCCAAAACCAAAATTAAAAAAAAATTGAATAAAAATAGTCTTACTGAAATGGAAAATAATTACTCTTCACAGTTGCAGAAATTAAAGCATTCCTGATAGTTGGTAGGGACAGTGAGAAATATACACTGAAGCAGCTCTATGACCCTTAGAGCCAACACATGTAGATCACGCTTGCAGAATTGAAATTTACACTAACTTGTAGGAATTGAAATTGACACTACCCTACATGTCCTTACCCATATGTCACCTAAGAGTTAGGAGCATGTCTAATCACACTTGCATGAAAAAGAAATTTAAACTACCACACTTGTAGGAATTGAAATTTACACTACCCTACATGTCCTTACCCATATGTCACCTCAGAGTTAGGAGAATGTCTAATTACACTTGCATGAAAAAGAAATTTAAACTACCACACTTGCAGAAATTGAAATTTAAACTACCCTACATGTTCTTATCCATATGTCACCTCAGAGTTAGGAGCATGTCTAATTACACTTGCATGAAAAGGAAATTTAAACTACCACACTTGCAGGAATTGAAATTTACACTATGCTACATGTCCTTACCCATATGTCACCTTAGAGTTAGGAGCATGTCTAATCACAGTTGCATGAAAAAGAAATATAAAATCTAATCCATCGTACTTCCCCAGCAACGACGCCAAAATGTTCGGCTCTAAAGATGTCCTAAGAACAACCTCTATGCATCAACCAAAGGTAGGCACTGGCACAAGCGTTTTACTTGTCGCCTACATAGGTTCTTACCTTCCGTTTTCAATACCCAGCCTTCAGAGATGCAACACCTATAAAGGAACAACAATTGTTAAAGGGAACGACAATTGTTCTATTCAAAGGAACAACAATCAGAACAAAAGGAACATCAGTCATTACATTGGGCCGAACTAATGTTGAATTAATTGAATTGTAGTATTTACCCAACTATATAATTTGTCAACCCGGGGTTCGTAAACCGACGAAGCACATGCAAAGTATATGCAAGATTGAAAAGGGACTAATCTAATCTAATGTTTAAGCTACAACTGAAATTGAATCATTAATCTAACACACGACTGAAATTGAATCATTAATCTAATACACAACTTGGAATTGAATTAATCTAGTTGCATAAATGAAATTAATCTAGGAATGATAAATTGCGTGGAGGAATTAATCTAGAAATGGAGAACTACATGAAGGAAAAGCAAGTACAACATGTGAAGAATTAAATAACACAACAACATATGTGATATCATGCCAATGAAGCAATCTTCTATTACAATAACCGAATCAATCTTCATAACAAAATAATAAAATCATGAAAATCAAAACCATGAATCAAAGCTAAGAATCCCTTTCTCTTTCAAATCCTAATGACTACCATTAATGACTACTCTAATTCTCTACTTACAACTGATTGAATTCTCATGAAGAGAGAGCACTCTCTTTTATACATGAGAGCCTTGAAGATAGGATAACCACCTCATTATTATAGATCCACTTTTCTCTCAACCTATTTCCCATTATTACAAAATATAATCCCTTTAAATCCTCACACATATCTCTCATATATCTTAGATAAGATATTCCAACCAAATCTCCATGATCTTCTCCTTGGAATGGGCTTGAATTATCTCCTCAAATATTGAAATGGTGGAGGAAGTATTCGAGAAGTCCTTTGAATTAATCCTTCACATATTCCTACACATTACAAAGCTCACACATATTTGAGATATATATGAAAACATGTCAACTTTCTAACATTTAATCACAAATTTCCTTTTAATGCTAAAATGAATAAAGTGGAGAACAATAAGGTGAAACCCAAGTATATTTATGGAAATGATGTCGTGAAATGTTAATGGGGCGATGAAATGTGAAGAATGATGAAGGGAAAGATGGATGAAAATATGACATTTCTGAGCCCCAACAATGAGTACTCCTTTTACTTTTGTCAAAGCCTGGGTGGATTGCTCTGTTTCTTCCTGTGCTCATCGAAGGCGAGCTTCGACTATATCGGCTAGGCAGTGAAGTTGGGTTGGATAATCTCCCAATTCTGGTTTTCCCAACACAGTGAAGACTGCATGACTGGACTGTAGGGCCTGTTGTACCCCTCGAAGTTCAGTTTCAATTCGATCATACATCTCCAAATTCTTTTCTTTTTGTTTCTCTTCTATTTCCAGTGAATCATTTTGTAGGGATGCTATGAGGAAGTCATCAGAGGTGAGGAAGGTATGCATCTTGGTCATGGTGGCCTTCGATTTCTTCCAGACAAAGTTTTTGGAGGAGAATGTTTCCTCTTCTTCAGGGGATGAACCTCGTCTCCTTGCTTCTGTTTGGCTTATTTTTCATATAAATATTCTCCATCACCTCCTTGGTCTGTTGATATGGAAGTAGTCTTCATGGATGCACTATCTAATCCTTGGACCTCTTTAGTATTCTTTGTCCTGCTCGGTCCGGGTGTATCCTGTGCAATTTTTGGGCTGTTGATGTCGGATATCTCTGCAGGGTCTACTGGAATAAGGAGGTCCACCTTCCAGTCCTTAGTGATCTCCTCCAATTCCTCCTCCATCAGCTTGTAGTAGGACTGAAGATGTTGCTTATGTTCGTCGATGTGCGTTGTGATGTAAATAAAATGTCGATCTGTGTTGAACTTCATCAAAGGCCTAAACCAGTGTAGAGTGTTTGGAGTCATGCAAGGCTCAGACTGTATGGATATCTTTAGCTGATTGTAGTAGGTATGAAAAACAACATTTGACTTCCATTGTTTATTCATATCTCTTGAATACCATAGTGTATTGAACTTCGCATCCAACGGTTCAAATGACTCGATGTCCGGGAAGGTCGCACCTTCCGGCATCTCCCAGGAAATAAAAGCTATAAGGATCAAGAGCCAGGTGAAATGAAATTCATATCCTTGATCCTCTGCTTCTCTGTAGTTGAGTTCCAACTGGTTCACCAGGTACTTCACCCAGTTCATCTGAAGGCCTTCCATGCACTTCCCTATGAGGTTGACTACAAAACCAGTGACTTGAGTAGGTCGGTTCTTTCATACTAACTTCCCTGCAATCAACTTACAGGTGAGGCACACTGCACCACTCTGGATATAATCTACCTTGTATCCTTGCGTCCCCTTCTCGACATCACCATAAGTGTCCTTGATCCTTTGTGCTAGAGAGCGATCCATGGATTTTTTGGGGTGAAACTCTTGTGGATCAGGTCCTTGCATAATCAACCCTATGATTTGATTGATTAGTGTTGGATCAACTATTATACGATGATTTAGACACAAATAGTTTCCATGGTAACAAGAAAGCAACAACTTGACACAAGCATTAATTTCCTGGTGTCTACCAAAGTGGGGAATTTTCATGACATCCAGCAAGGTGGAATGCGTGAGGTTCATAGTCCATGAATGGGGGATTATCTTTGAATTCTTCCCCTTAGTTATGGTCAGGTACTTATGTGGGGCAAGCATGTTATAGACTTTGCGATCTCCGAGGTTGAAGTCGCTAAACTTTAATGTTGCAATCTTATCATGTCTTCTCGAATTGCACATATCCCCTTCGAGAGGTATGTCGTAACCAAGGTATATTCAAAATATCTGGGCACGCTGTCTCAATTTACTACGCCACTCAGAGGTGGTATATAGGCACGTAGTATGGTCGACATTAATTGGGCATTCTCTAGATCATCCCTGTGCTTGGTTCTCTTTTCATCTGACGGTCGGGATGGTCCAGCTCCATGAGCAGTTGATGGAGAGGTGGGAAATCCTCTCGTCGATGATGCTTTTACACCTGTAGACATAGACATGACTCTTTCAGTCATGAGGTCGATCAAAACTTCTTGAACAAATTTCTCTGCAACTCTCAACTCATCTAACGTACACGCTCGGGGTTAACAATCTCAGGTTTGGGGGGTAACTTAGACACAGTAATAAGATAGAGAGAAAGAATGATTCTTATTATGTTTGTAGATGTTTTTCTGATTACAGGAAACAATGATGATCATATTGCACAGTTTTAAGATGACAGATTTGGGACTCCTTCACTACTATCTTGGCATTGAAGTATTCCAGCGTCCACATCATATTTTCATTTCTTAGAGTAAGTATGCAGCAGAAATTCTTCAGCGGTTTGGCATGAAGGATTGTAAACCATCTCTTGCCCCTATGGAACAAAATTTGAAACTTTCAAAATTTGAAGGGGTGGAATTGGTAGACAACACTATTTATAGACAGTTGATTGGCAGGTTGATTTATTGGACAAACACTCACCCAGATCTATATTATGCAGTTAGTATTCTTTCCTGATTTATGAAACAACCATGATACAACCACTGGAATGAAGCTAAAAGAGTTCTTTGATATATCCAAGGAACAAAAGATTTTGGTCTTCTTTACAAAAAGACTAAAATTTTTGTACTTGATGGATTTTCAGATGCTGACTTTGCTGGAAGTATTGACGATTGAGCATCAACATTAGGTTATTTAATGAACATGGTTTCAAAAATAGTGTCTTGGAATTGTAAGAAACAAGATACAGTTGCTACTTCTACAACAAAAGCAAAATACATCTCAGCATGGGAAGCAACATGTGAAATTGTTTGGTTACTCAGGATTTTATAGGACTTGGGCATTTCTCAAGCAGAAGCTACATCATTATTCATCGACAGCTAGTCAGCCATTAAGCTTGCCAAGAATCCAGTTTTTCATTCAAAAACAAAGCACGTGGACACCAAGTATCATCATATCAGATCACTCATTGCAAAGGATGTCATCAAGCCAATTTATTTTCCTTTAGAAGATCAGATCTCTGACATTTTCACAAAACCTCTTGGCAGAATAAAATTTACTAAGTTCAGGGATGAACTTGGTATCTATTGTAATGTATCTTTGGATCATAGGGGGGAATGTTAGATAATCCAAAATACAAATATCATAGTTTATAAGGTTAGAATAAAATGATTATTAATTTAGAATATTAAATTAATAATCTAGAATATTTGATTAATAAATGTAGACTTTTAGAAATACATTATTTTTGTAAAAGATATGACTCTAGAGAGGTGTCGTATCTTAGGCTCTAAATTAGGAGTATTGTTATAAGATTGTTAAGATAACATTTATTGTAAATGGACACTTGTTTATTTAATAAGTGATCTGTATCTAGAGTTTGTTAGGACATTTAGCTTATATATAGCTCATTGCAAGAGTATTGTGTTGTTAGGGTGTAAACTCTTGCAAAGTCTCTTATGTAATTTTTTTTCTTATTTAATAAAAGTGTGTGTCTGAGGACACTTCTTCCATTACGATGATCACTATGAAAAATAAAATTAGTCTGCGGGCTCAAATTCTTGGTTGGAAAAAGTGTTCTCGGTGCTTGGCACGGTGGGATAAATAGGTAACTCGACAATGAATCTCTTCCAACATGTTAGAAGCCTTCATTAACTCTATTCTATCCATTATGGCATGGTCCCAATGGTCGGATGGTGAGATGTCTAATCATAAATTCCTTTCTACCCATTCAGAGCGTTGGTCTAATAGTTATAATGTCCCCAATGGCTATATTTCTTCGTCGTGGCGAAGTGTCAGGTGTCACTGTTCTGATATCTCAATGAAGCTCCAATTTTGCAAATTTTCCTTCTACGAGGTTCCCTCTGGAACCTTCTGCAACTTGTCGATCTTATCTCTTTTCTTACTTATCTTTCTAGCCTTCTTCCAATGATCTTCGTCTCAGTATGCCTTTTCCCATTCTGATTCTTATCTTCTTTTAGCAGAGTTACTTCGCGTTGTTGAGATTCTTTCCTAAGATTCAAGGGTGATCCTTCTTCTTTATCTGGAATAGGTACTTCAATCTTTTGTGGGTATTCTATTTTTATTGCAACTTTGACATATGGGTCTCTGGTGTTAAATAGATTCAATCTGTTCTTTTGTTCTTAGATCAAGTATGCGATCCTTCTAGTCATGAATTCTCTTAACTCTTGCTTCTGTTGTTCTAAAAATTCTTCTTCTTCTTGCCTTCTAGCCTGATCTCTTTCAATCCAAGGTTTTTCTAGTATCATGGTAAATGGGGCACTGTTCTCAATAAATTTAATAATCTCAAAATCTTCCTCTGTCAAAGTTCCATTGGCATTCATAGGTATCCGAGTGAGCTTTCCACATAGTTTTATCAACTTTCCTTTGAATAGAGCTATTCCTTCTAATGAAGGAATCATAGCAGGCCTCCATATAGCTTCCCAAGCTCTCTCTGTCATGATATTCACATGATTTTCCTCATTTATAATACAATCAATGTCAAAGTCTCCTATCTTGCTTCAAGGAATTCTTTTTATTTGAAGATATCTGATAATTTGACATGTCGGTGGTCATTCAGGGTTTCTTTCATATGTAGCAATACTTTCTCTGATTCTTTCTGGGATTCTATCATAACATTAGTTTATGGATCTACCTTAGGGTTTTCTTGGTTTATATTCATTCTTTCAACCTTAGCAATCATTATAGGGAAATCCAATACTTCATGGTTCATATATTTACAACAAACACAACTAGGTCTTCTCCTAGGGCATTCCTTAGCAAGATGTCCCAGTCTTCTGCAACTGTAACAGAGGGTTAATCCTCTCTTTCTTTTAAATGATCCCTAACCTTTCCTTTATTGCGTGCTAGGATCATGGTAGCTAACTTGCAAACATTTCTTTCTAAGATCCTACATGCACTTATTAGTCCAAAAATTATTTCTATTCATAGGTATATGTTGGCACAGGGGCAAACCCAGGGTTCAATGCTACAACAATGCACCAACAAAGCCCTAACTATCGACCCTTTCCGAAACACCTGTGAAGCATATGAAGTATCACCCGAGGTAGTGGCAGGGGTGCTTGCAAGACTCAAGTGTATTCAACCTTAGTTGGGACATAGATCTATAATTATACAGCTTAATAGAGCACTTAGCACCGTTAGTTCCTCAATATACAGTCAATAACCACTTCTCTTATAAGACAGAACTTCGCAACATTCACACTAATATACGGTATTGAATAACTTAGCATATACAAATGGGTCAGAATGAGCATATCAAGCACTAAGCATGAATATCTAGATCAGATCTAACATTCTCACATATAATAAGCACCAAGCATGAAAATATCTATCTAAACATATCAAAGCATTTCACATATAATATGTAAATACATCAAGACAAATCACAAATCACATCACACAGGGTTTACGTGGTTCACCCCCACCCAGGGCCTATGTCCACCAACTCTTCTTCTTTATTGTCTTTAGTCAACCAGTTACAAGAACAGAGCCTCAAAACCCTTACTCCGCATAGGACAGAAGATTTATGCAGCTCGCTAGATCCTTCTTCCTTGTGTTACAACAAAAATCCTTCTACAGTATTTCATAGGGAATTTCACTCAAATATACAAGTTTCACATAGTATGCATAGAGCACTTACAATCCCTTGATCACATAGATCTAGCACTTAGCCATTCATTTTTCACTTAGCACACATACCTCTTTCTACATTGCCTATCCTTTTATATATACATTACAAAATAAGCCTAAACATGGGTAAAGCCATGGGATGACATCCCATTCCCATTACATATTCCAAAAAACCCAAAAAGGGGCCCAAAAAGGGCTTAGATCCCATGATCTCCACTTCGACTTGCGCTCCTCCTTCAAAGGGATGTCGAAGTCCCAAAATAGGTCAACATGACCAAGAAACTCCCAAAACTTGGTAAAGGGCCAAAATTATAACATATTTTTTTCTATTCTTATTAGATCTACTCATATTAAATGTTCTTTCATCTATTAATACCCTAGTTTTCAAGTTAGGATAGAATCTATCAAACATACCTAGATCCATACTATTGAAACAAAAAATTCCACTTATCTTACTTTTACAGAGCACAAAGATTTCAGATCTAGAACTTTTCAATATTATTACCTTTATCAGAGAACAGAGATTTCAGATATTACCTCTTTTAATAAAACATTCACTTTTACCTTTCTCATAGCACAAATATTTCAGATCTTACCTCTTTTATTCAGATCGATCTTCTTTTCCTTAGCACAAAACTTGTCAAACTAAGTAGAGTACTATGCACTAGAGAAACAGATCTATGCACAGAGATTTCACAATTTTAGGTCAGATCTTTTCACAAAGATACTTATTCCTCAGTTCCCAACAATCATAGTTTCATTCCTGACAATGAAACCATTTTTTGGCATAGGGGAATACCTAGAGTTCAACGCTACAACAATGCACCAAAAAAACCCTAACTACGGGCCCTTTCGGCAACACTTGTGAAGCAGATGAAGTCTCACCCAAGGTAGAGGTAGGGGTGGTTGCAGGACTCAAGTGTCTGCAACCTTAGTTGGGACACGTATCTGTGATTATAATATTTTATAGAGAACTTAGCACCATTAGTTCATCATTATTTAACCAATATCTACTCCATAGAGAAAACAAAGCATCACAACATTCACCTTGATCTAATGTATTTAAGAACTTAGTATAAATGAATGGATAAGATCTAGCAGATTCAAGAACTAAGAACATTCACTTATGTCAGATATAGCATACAGATTCATCATAAGCACAAAGCATAAACATATCTATCTATCTATCTATATTAAGCACTCAACAAATAACACATGAATACACCAACACATAACACAAAGAAGAACAACACAGGATATACATGGTTCACCCCCATCCTGGTGCTATGTCCATGAACTCTTCTTATTATTATCTTCTTCAATAGGTTACATGCATAGAGCCTCAAAACCCTTCTCCGAATAGGACAGAACATCTGCGCAACTCACTAGATCCTTCTTCCTTACGTTACAACACAAATCCCTTCACAGTATGTTACAACCACTGTCACTTAGCTCTGCAAGTCTCTCATAGTATGCACAAAGAATTTACAAACCACACTTGCACTTAGCACAACATCACATAGATGCCTCTTCTTCTTCTCTCCTTACCTCACCTAGACATCTATTTATATATTACAAAATAGGCCTAAGCATGGGTAAACCCATGGGAAGACATTCCCATACCCGTTACATATTCCCAAATCCCAAAAAGGAACCAAAAAGGGGTCGAGATCCTGTGATCTCTACTTTGTCTTGTGCTCCGCCTTCGACAGGCTATCAAAGTCTCTAAATAGGTCAACATGACCGAGAATCTCCCAAAAATTGGTCAAGGGCCAACAGTTCTTCTGAGGAAAAATTCTAGGGAGATCCACCTATGTGTAGATTTCATAAAACTCAACAGAGCTTCAGAAAAGGAAAGCTACCCAGTCCCACCAATGGAGAAACTCTTGGAGACCATGTCTGGTTTTGATATTTTCTCCATGCTAGATGGTTTTTCAGGTTACAACCAAGTTATAGTTTTAGAGGAAGATTTTTTGAAGACTACCTTCAGAACCAAGTGTTGCGCCTCTTTTGTCACCTAAATGAGAAAAATAGAGGTGCTTACAATCTTAGTTGGGTTAGCTAAGAAAGACAATAGTAAAGGAAAGGGTTAGAAAAAGAAACATAAAAGACTAAGCTAAGAATTAAACTAAGAAATGAAAGAACAACTAAACTATTGAGAATAAGGACATAAGAACAAAAAACCAATAAGACTCATGTCACCAATGGCAAGGATTATATTAGTGAAAAGAAAACACCAAGAAGAAAGAGGACTTTGGGTCCCTTCTCCTCCAAGGGAGGGCTCTTGGACTCCCACAACTAAGTTGTTCTTACAACTTTGAAAGAAATGGTGAAAGAATCCCAAGCTAATCCACTCAAGAGGTGAGATGGATTGCCCAAATGTAATGATGCTGGTATTCTCTTGATGAGAAAAGAGGGTTCCCCAAGAGAATAGAAACAACATAACCTTGCAAATGAATTCCTTGAAAATGTAGTGCACCCATGGCTTTGTTTTATAGCACCACTTTGAGGTATTTTGTAACCAGCTTTTAGAGTGAAAAAGAGGTTGTTTAGGGAATTTTTAGGTCTTTGACCAGCCACCCAGTCGGATCCAGCCGAGATTTGGATGTCAAATCAACTTGGAAGTTGAACCAGAAGTGGGTGGGAGGCCAACCATTCTCATAAATGCATCGTTCTCAGGTGTGCACAACTTTCAGTGACCACAGTCGCCCATCGTGTGAATGTGCACTTTTATTGCGTTTCTGGATGGCGCATGTGCACGTGTGGCCCTATGTAGTCATAGCACACCTTAATTTTATAACTGGTTGTATAGTTTTGGACCTTTTGGAAATGTTTTTTTGGTAATTTTGGTCCATGGGTGAACTCAAAACTGTTTGAAGCTACTGGATTCTTGTAACCATTTGCAGACAAAATTTTAGTGATAACAGATGCTCCCTAATGGATGAGGTTAGGAGCATACATATAGCTGAAATTCATCAATGTTTCTTCTACTGAAAGTGACATTGTAAGAGAGAGAGATAGTGAGAGTATCAAGAGTGACCCATTGGAGGGAGAAAGGAAACTGTAAGACCCAACCTTCCATAAAACGTGTAAAAATAAATTATGTAAAAATGAGGTGGGCATGCCCCATACTCATGTCACGTAACTCAAAAAATAATGGTGTTGTATAGTAACTAAAAACGGTGTGTTGATGTAGACATCTACAGTGCCCTCAAGGGCAGTCGTGATAAAGGAAGAGGACAATTCTAAGGAGGAAAATACTTTGAATAGTAGGTAATGACACCTGTAAGAAGTATCACGGATTCTGTAAGCATTGATAGCCCGACCAAGTTCAAAGGTCTTCGGCAAATATAAGAAACAACTGCAATAGTCATAAAGTAAGACCCACTATAACATGAGAAAGTGTTGAAGTTGAATGTTACGGGGGTCAATGACAACAGGGAGAAATTATGGTTGTCCCTGTGCCGTTTGAGACCTCTCATTGGAAGGGAAAATGAGAGTCAAGATACTATCACCCTTCTGGAAACTGTGTTGATGTCGACAAAAAGGGGGATGCGACTCCAAGAAGAAAAGGGCTTCGTGAAATCTACTAAGTGAGGTTTATGAATTGAGGAGGTACATGGATGAAGTCAAGATGTATGAAGACTCAAGACTGCCCTTGGTTGGGGGTATATGCAAAGTATAAGTGGCCACAACCATTCAACTAGGTTGAGCATCAGGGGGACAACAAGACGTGGGATAAGTTGTGCCAGAGGCAGGACAAAGTGAACAAAATCAGAGAGTAGAGGTAGGTGGCATGTGGGATACTCAGAGTATATGGATGATGTCAATAGGAGTAGATGATAAGGAGTGCCCCCAACCAAGGGTGACATGGGTTTTGTTTTCCAGGAAGGTCACCAAAGGTGACGACAAAAAAATATGTGACATGTTGGGAATCAAGGGTTAATTACAAAAAGAATTAAAAAATATGTGGGGATAATAATGCAGATACAGAAACATGTGCTCCATTGTAAGATGGCTTGGCCTGGGGGTGGCGCAAGTTGGTGGAAAAAACAAGTGGAGGGAGGGGGCCCCATAGGCTGGTTTCTATAGTAGGGCAATGTATGAAGGGAAATCTGAGGATGGGCTAACTGATGATGGGTAAATGATGCTTCGGGAGTGCAGTCAAAATAATCCATGAGGAAGTGTCCTGGGAGTCCATTGGGAAGGCTAGAAAAATGAGGAGAAGGAGTATGTGGCTGATTCACAACATGATGTAAGAATATCAGGACTCCCATCCCTAAAGGGGTTGAAAACAACATGAGTGTCAAAGTGCCAAGGGGTATATGAATGGGACAACTCATGTGGGGGAGAGTGTTATCAAGTGACCGTACCAAAAATGCAAATGGAGGTGGCAGTACTGTAGAGCCGGATATGGGGACCCTAAAGGTGAATTTTAGAGGGTGTGACTAAATATGCAATTGAGATTCAGAGGGAATGATTACATGCTAGTGTTGATTATATACCTGAAGGGGTTGTGCTGATGTATGATGACCAAGTACCTACACACATGAAAACCAAATACCCGACGTGAACAATATCTGAAGAGAATCAAACATACAAGTATTTATTTGATAATTTTGAACATGAGCATGCGTACTTGGACGGGGAATGGAGAAAATGGCTCCCCGGGGGCTAAGGATGAAAAGTGGCCTGGGGACTATTTGTATGTAGAGGATGGGGTACTGATCCCATGGATGAAGACAGATCTAAAAATGGACACCCGGAGCTCCCGGAATGGGTCTAGAAGTTTGGAAAAAAGGACTATATATAGCTGTAGGGCCCACATTGCCACCTCATTTGTACCTATTGTCAGAGTGATTGGACGAGAGATATTCAAAGGAGATTTGGAGATTCTGGGAGAACGAGGCAGCCAATTCAGGACCAATGAGCTTCAGGTTAGTGTTCTGATCATCCTACATGGAATTAGGTTTTCTTTTTGTGGGCAGGGCCTGTACGGAGGGTCGTATAGGGGGTTTTGTGGGTGTGGGCCCCCTAGTGCATGGGTGATCCAGAAATATGCACACATGGGTGAGATATTGTTATCCGATAAACTACGCATCAGTGTGCCCCAAGGGGGAAAAAGGGCATGCATTATATGCGTGCCTGTTAGCTAAATAGCTGCACATGGGTGCGCAATTGTGTGGTGGACAGGCGTGCTGTGATGCGTGCCTGTGTACGTGACATGGGCACATGAAGGTGCTTCTGTATGGTGGACAGGTGCGCATTCATGCACGCCTATGGTATGAATAGGCACGCATGTGTGTGTGCCTATGGGGTGAAAAGGCACACATGTGTGCACTCCTATGGGTTTGAACAGGTGCGCATGTGTGCGCCCTTGTGGGTTTAAACAACCGCGCCTTGGAGGCAAGGCTAACAGGTGAAAAAATCATCTTTTTTGGATATTTTAATGTGTTTATGTTCAAGATGGCTGATCTAGGATTGGATTTATGTGGTTGCAGGTGAGTATTGGGATGATGTCGATTCATTGGCAAGAGCGGGCCTGGTCACAGTTGAGGGAGGTCGTGACTATTGAGGAGCTAGCAGTTTGTGATACTTTGATAGCTTGTGGGTTGTGAAGTTTTTTGAGTGCCCCTTGATCTGGGCCCAGGAGTACCTGTTACAGTTCTTGATATGGATGTGGATTCCAGATCTTCATTGTTTTATGGTGCGAGGTGAGAAGCTAGCCTTCACTATGGTGGAGGATGTGTACTTTTTGACTGGGCTCTCTTTTCAGGGAACACCCCTACCAATGGATCCTGTGTTACCTAGGGATGGGCAGTTGGCTACCTTGGGCTAGAGGTATTGTTTGAGAGATGACTTTATGTCAAGCTCCATAGTGAGTATCAAGGCAATGGATTCTTTGGTTCACTACTGTGTAGCAGTGATGGTGGTGAGGGTTATGGGTCCCTTGCGACTCAATGGATTAGTGTTGTTCAACTGAGGATTATGGGGAGGGCATTGGCGGGAGAGCACTTTTCCTAGGGATTGATGTTGCACCCCAAGATGGTAGGGAAGATCGACAGGTGTCGGGTTGCGGAATCAGGGGACTTTGCCTTTGGGTCTATCTTGGTGGCATGGTTCTTGGAGAGGGTGTCGATGTTGCACTCTAGAGTTTTATTGGGTGCACCTGGTGCGCATGAGCCATCGTATGCTCCTGGTGTAGGACCATCATATGGTGTAGGTCCATCGTATGGTGTTGATTCGCCATGGTGGTGGTGAGGGTGGCCATTTTTTTATGGCTGAGGCTACACAGGTGTGGTGGCAGATGTCGCAGATCATAATACAATATCCATACTACGGGGTTGACTTCCGAGGTGATCTAGATATGGTGTTACCTCTGGGAGGGGTGTTTGACCACTGAGGTATGTTTGTGATTGGTTTGATATGTTGATTTTTGAGATAGTATGACCTATGTATTATGTATAGATGGATGTTGATGTTATCCTTTGTTTGTTTGTATGTGCAGATGTGGGACCTTGTGAGCATGAGGTTGAGTTGGTGAGAGCGTCAACTCATCAGGGGCCAATGAGGCCTTCGCGGGAGGAGCCGCAGGTGGGGGAGAGACGACGGTGCAAGGATGTGGAGATGAGACTGGTTGGCGAGGAGAGGGCAGCTAGGAGACATTGTTTCGATGACCCTAGTGTAGGGCCATCGTATGCTCCTCTGGCTGAGGTTGGGGGAGATTTTGAGGATATTCACCGCCACTTTGAAGTAGTGCTACAGGGAGTGCCTGAGGGCATGTGGTCACACATCCAGGATGAGGGCATCCTAGAGTAGTGTGTGGGAGTTCTGCTGATATGGTAGACTATGGTTTGGCGAGAAATAGTAGTGGGTGCTACGATGACTGGGCAGTTACCTCCAGGTCTGGAGGGACCAATAGTGGGTGGGGAACCACTGCCTAAGGGAGGGACAGGAGGTGGTGCTCTAGAGGCACCATGAGTGTCTCTCTATGTATTTTTGTATCTTATATATAGGATAGTGAGCCCATTTTGGTGTAGTGACACCAGTTTTGTACCGAGGTGCTTCACTGGCCTGCGGATTTTGTATATGATGTATTCTATGTGTATGTAAACATTTTGATGGCACTAGTGACTGATTTATATATATACATGGATATACATTTTGGGGTCTATTTGATGTTCACATGTGTCTAAGATTTTATTTTTTTTTTAATGTTCTTTATGATGTCTAATCTATATATGTTGTGACAGACTCTTGATGGTTTATGTGTGTGTAAAGGTATCTTGATATGATATATGCCAATCGAGTATAATTTTATCTAGGTTATATGTGATTTGATTAAATTGTCTTGGAATATGTGTAAATGTAATGAAATCAAAATGTCGAGATAAAAGTCTAACTTGCAGGTATTTGCAAAAAAGGCAAGGATCACGGACACGATACACATTGTTGAGCTGGAGGACGACTAGTTGGGAGTCAAGTAAGACGTTAAGGTGAAAAATATGATGATGGATAGCATCGGTGAGGAGGCAAATGATGATAGTGTACTCGGCTTGGTTGTTGGTTGCTGAACCCAAACATATGCCGCTAGAGTGGAGCAGTTCATGTGAGGGGGTATAGAAGGCCCAAGCTGCCAAAGTGAGATTTTGTGTCCAACAACTGGTACCGTCGGCATAAACGATGTAGTAGGCCAATGGAGGAAGCATATGTTAATAACACAAATGATAGTTTAGATGAGAGGTATGGAAAAAAGATTAAAAACACTATAAAAAGAAATAACCTAGTGTAGAATGGCTACGCTTAGGCGTAAAATTTCTTTAAGTATAGCCCATTGATGGGTTCTTTGAGAGAGAGGACTTCGGGGGAAGCCAGGATGTATGCGCCTTTGGTGAGGCAATGTTGGATAATGTAGGGGCCATGCCACAGTGACTCAAATTTTCCATGACCGAGGGTATCGTGATCGATATCGTAACCAAGGACGAGGTCGCCTTCGTTAAATGAGAGAAGGTTGACATGGAAATCAAAGGTGGCATTTGACCATTTTTTGACTGCCTCATTGTTATGTAATGAATATCGACGATCTTCATCCAGGGACTCTAAGTTCAGCAAACGCTGCTCCATTGGAGAAATGTCAGGTAATAGCTCAATTGTAGTGCGTAAGGTGGGGATTTCTCACTCGATAGGAAGAGTGGCCTCGATTCCATGGACTAGATGAAATGGTGTGAAACCAGTGGTTGTTTTTATGGCCGTAATGTAAGCCCATAGAGTGGAAAATAACATATGATGCCAATTGGTCTTATGTTTGTTAACCGTGTGTTGTAACATGGTTTTGAGGACCTTGTTAACTGCTTCAACCTGTCCATTGGACTAAGGGTAATATGGTGAGGAAAAATCGTGGGAGAATCCTAACTGAGATGAGAGTTAGACAAAAATATCATTCTTGAAATGTTTCCTGTGATCAGAGACAAGTTGGAGTGGTACTCCAAAGCAATATATAACGTGATTAAAGAAAAAGCGTGTTTCGGTGTCAGCAGTGTTGTTGAAGGTAGGCATGGCTTCAACCCACTTTGTGAAATAATCGACTGCGACCATGATGTATTTGTGTCCATTAATGGATGGTGGGTTATAAGTCATGATGTCGATGCCCCATTTACAAAAGGGGCCGGTAGTAATGACTGGGTGGAGAAGAGCAGGTGGTGCTCATGATTTGTTGGTGTAAAGCTGACATTTATTGCATCGCTTCATGGCGTGAATGCAATCATGAAACAATGTGGGCTAGAAGTAACTTCCTAGGATGATTTTCTGAGTAGTGGACATCCCCAAAAGATGGCCCCCGCACGCACCGCTATGGCAGTCGTTCAAGACTCTATCGGCCTCATCAATGGTCAAGCATCAATAGAGTATGGTGTCGACCCCTCACCGATATAAGATATCTCCGATGAGGAGATAGTGGGGGGCTTGGTGGTGAATACGACGGTGATCATCTCATGAGAAGTGGTTACCAAAATTTTAGGTTCGGAGGTAGACGAGGAGGTCACCGTACCAAGGATCATATGAAGTGATATAAAAGAGATTTTCATCAGGGAAGTTGGTATTGACGGGGGTACTGGTCGTATCAGAGGAGAAGGATGTGACAAGTTCGGAGAGGATGAGAGATTTCTTTCTCTTGGGTGTTGAAAATTTGAGATTGTGCTCCTGAAGAATAACGATCCATCGGGAAAAGTTTCCATTAATTTGTCGACGACTGAGCAAGTATTGCATGGGGTTGGAATTTACTATGATCCTAGTCGTGCAAAGCATAATGTAATGGCGTAGTTTCTGGACTGCAAGGATGACTTAAAGGGCTAGTTTCTCTTCGTGATTATATTTCAAGTGTGGCTCTGAAAGGTTTTTACTAATGTAGTAAATGACATGCTCATGATCGTCATCATTGATTTGAACGAGAACTCCTACTATTGAGATAGTTGATGCTGAGATGTAGAGGATATAGTCGCGATTATAGTCGGGTGAACTAATTAAAGGGACATTGGAGAGTGCCATTTTAAGGTCGTCAAATTCTTTTTGGGCATGTTCATCCCAGTGAAATGGGATGTCATGGCATAGTAATCGAAGGGAACCATGTGCTCGAGTGGCATAGTGTGGGACAAATCACCATAGAAAGTTAGATTTTCCTTGTAGACTCTGGAGTTGGCGTAAATTCTAGGGGGGTGGAATTTTTATGATGGCCTGGGCTTTGAGGGGATCCACGATAATACCTCTTTGGGAAACGATGAATCCAAGGAGGTGCCCGACAGTGATGCAGAACACGCACTTGAGGGGGTTCAAGAAGATGTTGTACTGACGACACAGTTGGAAGATGGTCCGTAAATCATCAAGATGTTGGGTGCATTTTTTGGATAGAGTTGTGATCTCGTCCAAGTATGTGAGGATGATATGAGATATATAGTGAAAAATGTATGTCATAGACTGTTAGAAAGTTTCACCAGCGTTCTTTAGGCCAAAAGGCATGAAACGATACGAAAAAGTACCCCAAGGGGTGGAGAATGCGGTTTTGAATTGATCAACTGGATGGATTTAGATTTGATTATAACCAGAGAAACCATCCATGAAGGAAAAAGCCTCGTGGCCAGTGTAGTCATCGATAACTTGGTCAATGAAAGGTGTTGGGAAGTTGTCTTTGGGACATGTGTGATTGAGATTGTGAAAGTCCGTGCAGACACGGATAGAGTCCTATTTTTTGTTAACAGGTACAGGGTTGGAAACCCGTGAGGTATAGGGTATGGGGTAGGTGATCCTGACTGTGCATGATTTGTCAATATCGAATTTGATAGCCATGGCTTTGGACGGGTGTAGCAGTCATTGTTTTTGGTGAATCGGTGTGATATCAGGCCATGTGTAGGGATCAAGGCCAAGCATTTTTGTATATGACCAGGCAAAAATATCCCGATATTCTTGGAAGAGGGATTTATAGGCAGTGATTTCTTGAGGAGTGCATGCGGTGCCAATGGTGATTTCCTTGACGACTCCATTTTTTATGGAAATATCGATTTTGATGGTCGGGGAAATGTTGTCCATGTTTCCTTCTTCAAAAGCATCAGGGGCAGGAATGGGGTTGTTGAACCAGTCAAAATGTCCTGATGGGATAAAATCCTTGGTTTCAACTGCATATATGGGGTGTTGGTTAGGAGGCGTGAAGGCTTCTTGTGGAAAGAAGAGCGCTCTATGGTATAGCGCATCCCATGGGTAGTCGGGGGTGGTTATTTTCTCAAGTATGTCCTCATCATAGTGGAATTGGAGGGAATACAAGGGATATAAAAGAGTGATATCGATGACTGTCACCGTGTGGTTGTCCTTTGGGGATGAAGAAGCAGAGGGAATGACACAATGAGATTGCGATGGTTTGCTCAACATAAACCAAATATTGAGGTATTAAGGAGTACTAGTGGTAGTTGGATGTAAAATTTTTGTATGGAAATTAACGAGAGAATTGGGGGGATTTGGGGGAAAATCATCGTAAAAGTCATCCAAGAACCACGAAGGAATAGGGAGTGCCTCTAGTTCAGGATAAATGATATGAAGAATCTCTGGTGATGAGGTAAGGTTAATCATCGATTCTATAGGGGGTGTAGGGGTTTGAATCAAGGTCGATTAGTGTTGCCTGTATTCAATGATCATAGAACATTGGTATGTAAAATGATCTAAGGATTCGCATAGAGAGAAAGGGCATCTCATACGTTCATTGACTAAATTCATGACATAATGGATGTCAGTGATGTTTGGTAGGAATGATGTAGCTGAATTGGGTTCGTGCTGGAAGCTTTGGCGTACTGCTACTAATGTCTAGTGGAAGTGAGGTAGCACTAGGCAATGGTGTGTATAATGGCCATATTTTGAACATATGGTGCAAGCGAATTTGGTTCGTAGTCCTTTGTTACTTATGTTAGGGGAGGTAGCGACAGTACTTGATAAATTGAAGAACGATGATGGTGTTTGATTGAGTTGAATTAGGTTACGTAATCCAGGTAGAGATGAGAATTTGTTGGTTGGGTATCCATCTTTCTCACATAGTGCGCAAGGAGGTTGGACACGTGGGGGAAGTGCAGTTGTGGGCTCCTTCTTCTTTTGCCTGCCCCCAGCTGTGGCAGGGAGGTTAGTGAGTGGGGGTGTAGAGGGTATGGTGGGAGTGAGTATGGGAATCATCATTGGGATTCCTTTTGTTTGGGGGGGAAGGGATGGTTGAGGAACCATCTTTGGTGGATGTAAATACCAAACTAGGATTGCCAACACCATATTAGGGAGAGTAAGTGTTGCAGACACTTGGAAAGCTTGTATGCCTAGTGGAGGGTAAAAGAAGGGGATTTGAGTAATGGCTTGGGGAACTGTTTCCCAAACTGGGATATGGCCTTGGGGTGAGGTGAAATTGTGAACTAGTGGAGTCGATGAGTTCATAGGAGGCTCGTGAGGGAGGGGTTTTGCGACTAGTGGGATGTTAGATATGAGAGAAGCCTCCCTAAGAGGAAGGGTATTCTCAATGTCATTTCCTTTGGATGATATGATACATACCTGATTGGAAGGATGAAGGAGCGGTGGCACACCATGGTAAGTTCCTAACAATGATGGGTCTTTGAAAATTCCAGGACCCATTTCAATGAGTGGGTATGCTTCATGATTAGTGTGGATGAGAGGTAGAATGCTATCGATGTTGGCAAAAGGGTTAGGCTCATAATATGAAACTTGTTCAATTGTAATGATCTTCCCATTATGGAGGAACATCATGGTTCGAAAGACAGAAGAGGCAACTGCCTTCATAGAATACATGTATCTACGATCGAACAAGATATTGTAATTGAGTGGGGCATGGATAACTTCAATGTTGATGAGAATGGTCTTACCCCCGATTTCTACAAGGAAATTTTGGAAGAGTCCTTCGGGAGAAGATGGTCGTCCATCATAAGCTCTTAAGGTAATGGAAGATGGTATGAGTTTGGGGGAACCAATTTTCTGCCATACAGATTTGGACATGATGCATGTGGATGCACCTTCATCGATGATGCACTGATGAACTGTGATGTTTCAAATTTTCACTGGGATTTGAAAATCGATGAGAGTGGGGAGACGAGGCTCTCCATAGTCGAGATCAAATGTGATGAGTTGAGTATCCGTGAGGTTGACTGCTCCCAAGGAGGAAAGTAATGATTTCATGCTGAGTGGGACAAGTTTGAAGGAATTCTAAGACTGACATGGCAGCCAGGGATCATGCTAAGTCATCAACCAAACTATAATTATGAGCTTCCCTAGCCTGTGGGTTGTGGAAATTCCTACAAAATGGGATGCGAGGGATGTGAAGAGGTATTTCTATGTTAGGGAGATGGATCATCAAAGGGGGCCCCGTTGGTGCTAGGAGTGTTTATGGGGGAATGGGAGGAGACTCGGCGGGTGCTCAATATTTAAAACTACGTGTTTGCATAAGGACTTCTTCCTCACTAGTGAGGAGGATAGTACGATTTGTGGGATTGTTTGGATTGAGATACTATCCCAACTGTGATGGGGTGGGATGCATGTCCTGTTGGGTGTTCATCACACCTTGGTGTGGAATGGGATTCTGCAACACATCTGAGGGAGGTTGTTGGACACATTTTTGTGGGGATTGCTGAGGGGCAGGTAGTGCTGGAGGATGTGGTACACTTCCTGAGTATTTCATTTGATTAAAATCAGCTATTTGGGGGAAATGATGAGTATAATGACTGAACTCACTGCAAAGAGAACAAGGGAAGTTGGTGCAAAGATTATTGTTATTTTTCCCTTGACGCCTATTGTTATTGCCCCCCTGGGGGTTCTGATTCCCTTGATTATGGTTACCCCCAATAGGTTGGTTCTGTTGGGGGTGATTCCTACCTTGACCTAGGTTGTTATTGTTCCTGTTTTTTCCTTTATTTTTGGCATTATTCGACTGATGGGTCAGATTTTCCATATTCATTTGTTCAAAATTTTGATATTGCTGAAGGGGAGAGGGTTGAACAAAATTCACCCCAACATGAGGGTGTGGGGGAGCCATGGGCTGTGGAGGACCAGGGAATGGAAAGTATGGATTTTGTGGGGGTAATGATCCATAAGGTACATAGGAAGGCATGGCGTTTTTGCTAGTACTTAGAGTATAAGATGAGGTAGAGGGAGTACTAGAACTTGTTTGGATTGGTGGGTGTATTGTGGGTGTCAGCGGTGGCCCACTGATGGGTGGAAGAAGGGAAACATGGTATGATTGTTGATAAAGGGATGGAGAATAACAAGGGGTTCCTCCATATGCTGATGGATATTGAGGTGTTCCATACATTGGTGGTTGTTGGGGTTGTGGATTGTGGTGCATGGTATTGCCAATCAATCTGTTTGTTGAGTGAGACATCCTGGGTTTGTCTTGTTTGAATGACACAGGTTTTGGGAGGTCAGGAAGTGCTATGTATAAGTACCCTAATTGTGAATAGATGAGTCTTTATTGTTGAGCCTTACTAATGGCTTCTTCTTCATATTGAGGGAAGGTGAAAGCTACATCTTTACCGAGGAGAGAGACAAGTGATCTGAGAAACCAGTCAAGACATTGTTGTTTGGTGGTTTCGGCTTTGCACAAACTACGTTGTTGATGCCACTCGTGAATGTGATCAACAATATGTGTGGCTGAGGTTTGTTTAAAATTAGAGAGTAGTTCAAGACCATTGTCATGGCAGATTGGTAATTGGAAGAAGGTAAAAAATGCTTTGGCCAAGGACTCGAAAGTCGTATGGGACCCCAATTTTTCGTCTACATACCATTTGGTTGATGGGCCAGTGAGCGTGTATTGAAATAATCGTAGTCAAATGGAATCATCCATAACACTGTTAGAAGAGCATCATAAGTGGAAAGTCATGACATGGTTGGCAGGGTCATCCCCTGCCTTTCCTTCAAACTTGGGGATGTCTAAAGGTAGTTTGGTAGGAATTGCAGGCCATGTGGGGTCATGCAATATAGGATCATTTGTGAGTTTTCTTAGATTTGGTATGTTAAGAGAGGCCAAATATGGCATCTGGAGTGGTGGCGGAGGATTAGTTCCAGCCATGGTGTGAGTGTTCTGTGAACTTGACCCTTGAGGGGGTCTAGGTGGGTTGGTACTTCCCCCTTGAGAGGAAGTTGGACCCCTTGTTTCCATGTAAAGGAGAGAGAGTGGATGGTGGACCTTGGGAATTGGACCCAAGTAAGGTGGAACCAAGAAAAGCTGATCCTAAGATAGTGGCACTCATAGGGGTGTGAGAAGGTGGAGCTGATGAGTTGGCAAGACTAGGAACTCCCCCTAAAATAGGAGGGAAGTTTGGTAAGTGTCTGGAATGACGGGGGTTTTGTGGGTCCCCTATGATGTCCTACTAGCTGAGTGGATGTGTGCGGATGGTGGTGAGAGCAATAAATAAACAAGAGCATTTGCTGCAATTTTTGAACTTTACACGATATATAACTAAATCAACTGTAATCAGAAGTGCATCATACATAAAGTATTTTGAAAAAGAAGCATATATGTGGATAAGTGGCTTTTGTCCATGTGGGGGATCAAAGAAAACAAATGCTCGTGTCCTAAAATACGTAACATCCTTTCTCTCAAATAGCACTGGACCTTCCAATAGTACTCAACAGTGGGGTCTGAAGTCACTGGAAGAGAAACTAGTGAAGGATGAAGTAATCAGTTATAATGAGGGGTAAAGGGGGCATATCTCGAAAGAGCTGGCGATATTTCCCAATAGCCACAAAAAATCCTATCAAGGTGCAATTGCAACCCACAATTTCCACCTGGTTAGATGTCCTAAAATTTGGTCACTAGGTACCTTGGTCAAAGTGCGACATTTAGATTTTTGGCCTAAGAAATGGGTCACGGGCTGGATCCTGTCCAAGAGGTGGGTGCCTCAAGGGGGGACGCATAGAACAATTAGACCTCGGCCTTAAACCCTTCATGGGTATATCCCTGCCTTATGGTGTTAGTAACACTTGACTTGGAGGATTTACAGTTCCCTATTTGACAACTTCTATTGTTTTGACAATGTGAGAACCAGATAACGGGGAGTTATTTGGATGCCTATCCCCGAAATCCTACCTAGACTAAAAAAATTCTTTTGGCATCTCCTGTGGAGGAAAACTTAGTGAGTTTTTAGAAAAATTTTAGATGTGGTTTGTTTGAGAGACTGGGGGTGTGAGCCAATCTCGTTGAAATTAAATGGGAGTGGGAAGTTTCGTCAAGAAAAGGGTGGGGTGTTTCAGAATCCCTTTGGAGGAAACTTACTTTGACCTCCACGTTTCGAGATGAAAACTATGTGAGTGATAAGTGACTTTTGTGTGTGAATGAGTGAAAGTGTGCCAATGTTTTAATGAATTAGGTATCACCTTGTTGCATGTGGACTTTGCTTGGTCCTTACAAGTGTTTATCTAATTAACTAAATTCCTTTGGTACAACCTTACATAATTCAAAAGTCCCTAGAAAGATAGCATGTGGACATGTGGGTCCTTTACTATTCCTTTAACTCCCTATTGTGATTTAATCTAAGAAAGCTTTGAAACTATCCTAGATTGTGATCATGTGGGCATGTATAGGCCCATTACAAAACCTTTAAACTTCCCTAATGATTTAATCTAAGAAAGTAAATTTCAACACTATCCTATCTTTGTAGCATGTGGGCATGTATGGGCCCATTACAATATTGAGATGTGTTTGAAAAATAAACTAACAGGAGTCCCGAGGGGGATGTTGTCCTTTCCTAAAGGTTTTATTCTTTTTAAGGGAGATGAAATTGTCCTACAACCTTTTTCTGATTCTTAAGGTCACTTTGAAGCATGAGAGAAGAGCATTCTAAACGATTTTTATCCAACTTATAGTCCCAATGCAAGTTTTATGTGATTACAAATGATTCCAACTTATACTTTTAGTCAAATCAAGCCCTCCATGTGGAAAAATGAAAGCAAAAGAGGAAATAATGATTTTAAACCCCCTAAGTGCCTATGTGTTTTGACTAATCCCTATATATGGAGAGGGAAATAAGTGTGGTGTAGATTACAACATGCATGAAATCATTTTTAAAAAGGCTAGGGGCCTTCCCCAAATCACAAACAAGATTACAATGTGTATTTTTCTGCACAGGTGTGCAGGCCTCAGAGTAGACAGAGGCGCACTGAGCGCTAATGCGTGAACCGAAATAGACTTTTGGGCACAGGTGCATGGAGGGAACTGAAAAACACAGTAACTTTGGCGCATGCATGCACGATGCGTGACTGTGGGCCAATAAACCCATGCACACCTGTCACATGGTCATGAAAAAAATTTTGAATGTAATTCGCTCAATTCAATTTTGAATTGGGTGTTTAGTAGGTCATCTTGGGCCGATTAGGTACCTGCAGGTTAAATAAACCAAAAGAAGAGCAAGAAAAACCCAAATGGGGTAGGAAATTGATACCTTTCCCCAGTGGAGTCACCAATCTGTTGCGCCTCTTTTGTCACCTAAATGAGAAAAATAGAGGTGCTTACAATCTTAGTTGGGTTAGCTAAGAAATATAACAGTAAAGGAAAAGGTTAGAAAAAGAAACATAAAAGACTAAGCTAAGAATTAAACTAAGAAAAGAAATAACAACTAAACTATTGAGCATAATGACATAAGAACAAAAAACCAATAAGACTCATGTCACCAATGGCAAGGATTATATTAGTGAAAATAAAACACCAAGAATAAAGAGGACTTTGGGTCCCTTCCTCCTCCAAGGGAGGGCTCTTGGACCCCCACAACTAAGCTCTTCTTACAACTTTGAAAGAAATGGTGAAAGAATCCCAAGCTAATCCACTCAAGAGGTGAGATGGATTGCCCAAATGTAATGATGCTAGTATGCTCTTGATGAGAAAAGTGGATTCCCCAAGAGAATAGCAACAACATAACCCTGCAAATGAATTCCTTGAAAATGTAGTGCACCCATGCCTTTGTTTTATAGCACCACTTTGAGGTATTGTGTAACCATCTTTTAGTGTGAAAAGAGGTTGTTTAGGGAATTTTTAGGTCTTTGACCAGCCACCCAATCAGATCCAACCGAGATTTAGATGTCAAATCAACTTGGAAGTTAAACCAGAAGTGGGTGGGAGGCCGACCAATCTCATAAATGTGTCATTCTCAGGTGTGCATGGCTTTTAGCGACCACAGTCATGCATCGTTTGCATGTGTGCTTTTCTTGCATTTCTAGATGATGCATGTGCATGTGCGCCCTATGTAGTCATAGTGCACCTTAATTTTGTAACTAGTTGTATAGTTTTGGACCTTTTGGAAATGCTTTTTGGGTAATTTTGGTCCATGGGGGAACTCATAACTGTTTGAAGTTGCTGGATTCTTGTAACCGTTTGCGGATGAAATTTTAGTGATAACACCAAGTGGGGAACCTTTTCTTATAAACGCATTCCCTTTGGGTTGATCAATGCAAGGGAAACCTTCCAAAGGGCCATGGACTTAGAGTTTCGAGGAATAATCAACAAATGTGTAGTAGTATATTTGGATGATGTGGCTGTTTATTCAAATAACAAATAATATCACATCCAACACTTAACCGATATTTTTGAAAGGTGTAGCAAATATGGTATATCCTTAAAATCTAAGAAAAATATTTTTGGTGTCGAGGAAGGTAAATTTCTAGGTCATATTATATATCAAGAAGGAATTCACATATACCTAGAACTGATTAGGGATATAGCTCAGCTCCCATTACCCCACAACAAAAAGGCTATGCAATCCTTCTTTGGGAAAATCAATTTTGTGAGGAAATTCACCCTCGATTTCCCTGAAACAATCAAACCCTTACAAAAAATGATCTCTAAAGATGATCAATTTAAGTGGGACGATGAATGGAAAAGTTCTTTCATCAATATTAAGACTGCAATATCTCAAGCCCCAGTATTTTGAAGTCTTGATTTTAACAAATATTTCTTCCTCTATACTTTCACCTCCGACCAATAATTAGTTGCAGTATTGACTCAAGAG
The DNA here is from genome assembly GCA_009831015.1 of Picea engelmannii. Classification (NCBI taxonomy): domain Eukaryota; kingdom Viridiplantae; phylum Streptophyta; class Pinopsida; order Pinales; family Pinaceae; genus Picea; species Picea engelmannii. Next base: position 59,687 of record ML815321.1, read on the forward strand.
GATGATGACAACAACGAGGCCCCAGTATCATTCATGAGCACTAATCTACAAGGGGCCTAACTAAATTACCCTGATATAGACAATAAGGCTTATGCAATATACAAGGCAGTGAAACACTTCATATCTTACATCCTGAAGAACCATACCAAAGTCATCGTGCCTCACCCTGCGGTCCGATCCCTATTCACTCAACATGAGATGGGGGAAAGAAGAGGAAAAATGGATGGAAGTAGTCCAAAAATTTGATCTAGATATAAGGGACAAGGGTTATGAAAACTAACAGTTGAATCCCAGGACCAAGTAAATGAAGACACCGAGTGGGAGAATGAATTGGCATTATGGTGTGGTGAAGCTTCATACGCCTCCCTAGGGAAAGAGTCTTGGTATGAGAAAGTGATTTATCTCCTACATCATGGAAATTTCCCAGAAAACCTAAATCCAAGGGAAAGGAGAGCCCTTAGGTTAAAATCAACACAATATCGCTTCATAAATTCGGTGCTCTTCCATTTTAATTATGATGTGGCACTTTTAATATGTCTCTTCCCTTGTGAGATTTGTTTTTTTTAGGTGTATCCATGGGTCAATATGAGAGGTCAAAGGATATGGTGCAGTGAATTATAAGAGAGAAAACAGAGGTAGACTTCAATGGGATATTGATAGTGACACTGGTTGTTTTTTCCTAGGATTATCCTCTAACTCACACTGCTTAATGGATTTTCAAAAGTAAGAGCCGCAATTTTCCCTCCCCTTACTATTTAAAGATATTAAATTGAAGAATAACAATATGGTGAAGGAAACCACTGCAATGGTATTTGAAAACCAGGTTAAAAAAACTCCAACCCGAATAGTAAAGGAAGTAGGGGAAATGCAATGAAGTTTTAGCAGTGATTTTGGGTAGCATAGTGCGCACACAAGGAATAAACGTTTTCTTGGGAACTAAACACTCGAGAGAAAGGTGAATGGGTGTATTGATAAATTAAAATCAGGTGACAATGACTACAATTTTGTGTGAGAGAAAATATGAATGGAGAGGGATGAAGGAGATAGAGATTTGCAGAGATGGTCGTTACCGAAAAATCTAGGCAACAACTACTACCTGAATTTGCTATGTAGAGGAGGGAAACCATGAAATACCTGGAGGAGTAGAAAACTTGGAGTTATACAACTATTTAGGAGATCACCATGAACCTCTTAGCTTCCAAATACACCTCAGCAATTGATCCCATAGTGCCATTGCCAACTGGTCTGAACTGGTTGTTTCAGTAGAGTCGATTTTTGAAAACATTCAAAACTTGAAACCGTTAGCAATATCCTTTCGATGACCTATTTGAGGTTCAAAAACTACTCGTAGAAGTTTTGGCTGTGAAAACACAAAGTAGGGGTCAACCTGTCTCAAATGACCTTACCATGACCCAAACTTCTTGAGGAAAACCAACTCCCGATCACCCAAAAGAACCTTTTGTTCCCTGAAGGAATCCTATAAACATCCATACACAAGAATCGCCCAAGCTAGACTATAACATAGTAGAAGACCTGAAAAAGTTAAAGGAAAATATATCTTTCATAGACATGTGTACAATACCTCAGCAGAAGGACTTTCTGTTACAAGCATTGAATTCAGTAGAAAATTATACAACTAGCATTGGCCAAGGAGAAAATCCATCCCCAACAAATCTAAGAAATAAACCAACTATAAAATCTTGCTCTAAAGATAAGAAGGGAAAGCATTTTTTCCTGTCGTTCCTTTTGACATTTGAAGTCTTCAAGAGAAACCTCCATAACTATTTGGTTGACTCAGGAGCATCCTAAAATGTTATTCCATTGTCTATTTGCAAGAAATTAAATGCAGTCCCTCTCAAAAGTGATAAACATGTGATACAAATAGACAGAACCCGGGTAAAGGTTATGGGGGAACTCAAAGATGTAATGATCAGGATGGTGACTCACCCAAAAATTGTTCAAATAATTTACATCATTGTAGTAGATATCTTAGAATCTTATGGATTTCTACTTAGTTGATATTGGTCCAAGAATTTAAATGGATACTTTAGTACAGACTGGGCTCACCTTTGGATTCCATTAAAGGGACACACGAATATGATCAGAATCGATATGGAAAGATATCTAAAACATACTGTCACCGACCTAGAAACCCCTAACGAACCCTCATCAATATATTTCCCCATGCTAGGCAATTATTCTTGTGACTCTGAACTCAATAATTTCTCCCCCCTCTCATCTGATGTCCCTCTTACTCAAAACTACGAAATAAGTTTTCAAGAAAATTTTCCAACAACGGCGGAGGAAACCCTCTTTTGTTAGGAACATGTGTTAGAAACCAAAAAACAGATAGGAGGAAAGGAATAACTTGATAAGAAAGAGGAATTTGATAAGTTTTTCCCATAATTTTGGAATTTATACTTCAATGGATCTAAATCGCAAGAAGGGTCAAGGGCAGGGTGCATCATCATTGTCTCAAAAGGTAAACGAAATTTCCTGTCGTGTAGACTAGAATTTGAATGCACAAAAAAAACCACCGAGTATGAAGCTCTAGTACAAGGGCTAAGGAAATCCATAGACTTAAACATTAAAGAATTGAATTTTTTTAGAGATTCTAAAATAATTGTTAGACAAGTAAGGAAAACTATACATTGCAACTCTCGCCACTTGAGGAATTACAAAAAGCAAGTGCACAGACTAATAGAACATTTTCAAGCCTTCAACATCACAGTGATCCCTAGAACAAAGAACACTCTTGTTGATTCTATGGTCACCACTGCCTCAAGGTTATCCCCAGTAGAAGACTACGAAGCCTCCCAATTCACTGTGGAGCTACTCTAAAAACCATTGGTGCCCAAAAATATTTCTAATTGGAAGGTCTTTGAAGAAGATGAATAGATCATAAACTTTTTGACCAAACAAGATGATTTTAAAGACTTGGCCATTGACGATGAAGTATTTTAGGAGAAATTAATAGACATTGATCCTCATACAAATCAACCAACCGACAAACCAAGGTCTCACATGATACCAAAGGGAGTATCCAATTTATAAAACCTTTTTCACCTAAGGGAAATATTTAAAGGGTCAAAGAATGAAAAGACGGGGAGTTCATGTCCCATGCACGAAACTATAAATCTAGGAACCCCGAAAAAACCCAATAATATAAATCTCAGAAAGACAGTATCTAAATAGGAAAGGAATTCCTATCTTAAACTTTTCATACAATATCAAGATGTTTTTTCATGGTCCTACCGAGATCTAAAAACTTATGATACTCGTATCCTTCAACACACTATCCCATTAAATCATAAAGTGAAACACTTCCACCAGAATCTCTGGAAGTACCACCCATCCCTGGAGCCTCTCATGTGTCAGGAGTTAAAGAAACTACTAGATGCCAATATTATCTTCTAGGTTAGACACTCTCCATGGGTAGAAAATTTGGTTCCTGTTGGCACAGGGGCATAGCTAGGGTTCAACGCTACAACAATGCACCAACAAAACCCTAACTATGGGACCTTTCGGCAACACATGCAAAGCAAATGAAGTGTCACCCGAGGTAGAGGAAGGGGTGGTTGCAGGACTTAGGTGTCTACAACCTTATATGGGACATAGATATGTGATTATAATATTTGATAGATCACTTAGCACCATTATTTCATCATTATTTAACCAATATATAATCCACAGAGAAAATAGAGCATCGCATCATTCACCCTGATCTAATGTATTTAAGCACTTAGCATAAATGAATGGATCAGATATATTATATTCAAGCACTAAGAACATTCACCTATGTCATATCTAGCATCTAGGTTAATCATAAGCACAAAGCATAAACAAATCTATCTAGCTATCTATATCAAGCAATTAGCAAATAACACATAAATACACTAACACATCCCACAAAGAAGAACAACACAACATATACGTGGTTCACCCCCATCCTAGAGTTACGTCCACCAAGTCTTCTGCTTATTATCTTCTTCAATAGGTCACATGCACAGAGCCTCAAAACCCTACTCTGCATAGGACAGAATATCTGTGCAAGTCGCTAGATCCGTCTTCCTTGCGTCACAGCACAAATCCCTTCACAGTCTGTTACAACCACTTGCACTTAGATCTGCAAGTCTCTCACAGTATGAACAAAGCATTTACAAACCACACTTGCACTTAGAACAACATCACATAGATGCCTCTTCTTATTCTCTCCTTACCTCTTTTAGACATCTATTTATATATTAAAAAATAGGCCTAAGCATGGGTAAACCCATGGGCTGACATTCCCATACCCATTACATATTCCCAAATCCCAAAAAGGACCCAAAAAAGTGCTAATATCTCATGGTATATGCTTCGTCTTGCGCTCCACATTTGACAGACTTTCAAAGTCCCAAAATAGGTCAACATGACCAAGAATCTCCCAAAACTTGGTCAAGGGCCAACAAGCCCCCAACACTCACCTGTGACCCATCCCGAGTCACTCTGGTCTGACTAGTTCTACTTCAAATGCCTCGATATTGGATTGAGCTACTTCGACTTGTTGTTGTGCTATGACCTCCTGTTCAATGAACTATTGGATGACTGCATCATTTATAGGTCCCTCTAGACGTTGTTCAATTGTAGTGACAACCTACTTTAGCTCTGCTCCTTGGCCTTCTACCTCTGTAAGAAATTGGTAATCCTTTTCTTGTATAGGTTGGAGTTTCTGAGTTACCTCCATAAATCTACACTAGATAATGTGGATATGTTGTTTGGCAGTCTGCTGCTCTTGGGATCGCTTCATTCTTTCCACAACAGACAGGGGCTTCAATTGCGCATGTATATTTTTGGCTTGATACTTCACCTCTTAGAGCTGTGACTCCAGTGCCTTTAGTTTCAAGTTCTCTGTGAGTTGTTCATAGGTCTGGGAACTGTGATCAGTGAGTTTCTTATATTCTAGGGTAAGAGCCTTTAGCCTTTCAACTACGCCCCAGGCGGTTGTTTCTCTTTGGTATCTTACATCTTGTGGGGTCTCAGGTACAGTGCATAGCTCCAAATCTACTATGCATTGTTGTAGTCGTTGGATGGTTTCTGCAAGCTGGTTTACCAGTTGTGTAACTCGGTCTTCTGCCTTGATTTCTAAGACTGTCACAGAGTGAAGTGCTCTGTTGACCGCTTCTTTTACTTCGGGTTGCTCCGTGAGCAACTGTTCCTTTTCTTGTTGTATTTTTTATTTTTATTCATCAAAATTTGCTTGGAGAGAAATATTTTCTTGTTCTGTAGCACTGTGTTTCTCTATGAGTACTAATTGTACTTGTGTCAAAGCCTAGGTGGATTGCTCTATTTCTTCTTGTGCTCGTCGAAGGTGAGCTTCGACTGTATCGGCTAGGCAGTGGAGTTGGGCTGGCTCATCTCCCAATTATGGTTCTCCCAGCACAGTGGAGACTACACGGCTAGACTGTAGGGCCTATTGTACCCCTCGAAGTTCGGTCTCAATTTGATCATACATCTCCTCTTTCTTTGCTTCTTATTTCTCTGCTATTTCCAGTGAAGCATCTTGCAGGGATACTATGAGGAATGAGGAAAGTCTGCATCTTGTTCATGGTGGCCTTCAATTTCTTCCAAAGGAAGGTTTTGGAGGAGAGTGTTTCCTATTCTTCAGGGGATCAACCTCGTCTCCTTGCTTCTGTTCGAATTATTTTTCATATAACTCTTCGCCATCACCTCCTTGGTTTGGTGATATGGAAGAAATATTCATGGATGCACTGTCTAATCCTTGGACCTCTTTAGTCTTCTTTGTCCTGCTCAGTCCGAGAGTATCCTGCACAGTTTATGGGATGTCGATGTCAGATATCTCCATAGGGTCTACTGAAATAAGGAGGTCCACTGACCAGTCCTTAGTGATCTCCTCCAAGTCCTCCTTCGTCAGCTTGTAGTAGGATTGAAGTTGTTTCTTATGTTCATCAGCGTGCATTGTGATGTAAATAAAATGTCAATCTGCGCTAAACTTCATCAAAGGCCTGAACTAGTGTAGAGTGTACTAGTTGATTGTAGAAGGTATGAAAAACAACATTTGAATGCCACTATTTATTCATATCGCTTAAATACCACAGTGTACTGAACTTCACGGCCAACGGTTCAAATGGCTCGATGTTTGGTAAGGTCGCACCTTCTGGCATCTCCCAAGAAATAAAAGCTATAAGGATTGTTATCACTGAAATTTCATCTGCAAATGGTTATAGGAATCCAGCATATTCAAATAGCTATGAGTCCACCCATGGACCAAAATTACCAAAAAATCATTTCCAAAAGGTCCAAAACTATACAACCAGTTATAAAATCAAGATGAGTTATAACTACAAAAGGCATGCACGTACATGTGCCATCAAGAAACACATGAAAAGCGTACATGCGCATGATGCGCGACTGTGGATGATAAAAGTCGTGCACACCTGAGAATGACGCATTTATGATGTTGGTCAGCTTCCTACCCACTTCTGGTTCAACTTCCAAGTCGATTTGACATCCAAATCTCAACTGGATCTGGTTGGGTGGCTAGTAAAAGACCTAAATATGCCCTAAACAACCCCTTTTCACACTAAATGTTGGTTTCACAATACCTCAAAGTGGTGTTATAAAACAAGGCCATGGGTGCACTACATTTTCAAGGAATTCATTTGCAAGGTTATGCTGCTGCTATTCTCTTGGGGAAACCTCTTTTCTTATCAATAACATACTAGCACCATCCCATTTGGGCAATTCACATCACCATTTGAGTGGGTTAGCTTGGGATTCTTTCACCATTTCTTTCAAGTTTCCAAGTTGTAAGAAGAGCTCGATATTGGGGGTCCAAGAGCCCTCCCTTGGAGGAAGAAGGGACCCAAAGTCCCCTTTCTCTTTGGTGTTTTCTTTTCACTAATACAATCCTTTCCATTGGTGACATGAGTCTTGTTTGTTTCTTGTTCTTATGTCCTTATGCATAATAGTTTAGTTGTTTCTTCCTTTCCTAGTTTAATTCTTAGCTTAGTATTTTATGTTTGTTCTTCTAACCCTTTCCTTTACTGTTGTCTTACTTAGCTAACCCAACTAAGCTTGTAAGAACCTTTGTTTTTCTCATTTAGATGAAAAAAGAGGCACAACCGATTGGTGACTCTGCTGGGGAAAGGTATCAATTTCCTACCCCCTTTGGGTTATTTTAGCTCTTCTTTTTACTTAATTAACCTGTAGGTACCATAACCAACCCAAGCTTACCTGCAAAACATCAAATTCAAAGCTGAGTTGGGAGAATCCCATCCAGGATTTTCTTCACGGATGTGTGATAGTTTTTCGCGGGTTTATTGACCCACAGTCGCACATCGTACACATGTGTGCCAAAAACAATGCATTACTCCACGCCTTCTGTGCACCTGTGCTCAAAAATATTTTTCAGTTCGTCCATTGGCGCTTAGAGCGCCTCTGTCTAGTCTGAAACCCATGCACTTGTGCAAAAAGTACACATTGTAATATTTTTTATGATATGTTGAAGGCCCATAGCCTTCTTAAAAATGATTCCATGCATGTTGTAATCTACACCACACTTACATTCCCTCTCATATAAAGGGATTAGTCAAAACACATAGGCACTTAGGGGTTAAAAATCATTATTTTTCCTCTTTTTTCTTTTTATTTCGCCACATGGATGGCTTGCTTTGACTAAAAGTTGGAATCATTCTACATAACATATAAAACTTGCATTAGGACTAGAAATTGGATATCAAATGTTGAGTATGCTCTTCTCTCGCGCTCCAAAGTGATCTTGAGAATCAGAAAGAGGTTGAAAGACAATTTCATCTCCATTAAAAAGATAAAATCTTTAGGAGAGGACAATAGGCCCCTTAGGACTCCTATTAGTTTATTTTTCAAACACATCTCAAGATTGTAACGAGCCCATACATGCCCACATGCTACAAAGATAGGATAGTGTTGAAATTTACTTTCTTAGATTAAATCACTAGGGAAGTTTAAAGGTTTTGTAATGGGCCCATACATGCCTAGATGATCACAATCTAGGATAGTTTCAAAGATTTCTTAGATTAAATCACATTAGGGAGTTAAAGGAATAGTAAAGGACCCACATTTCCACATGCTATATAGAATCACTTACATTCTTGTATAAAGTTTGTTTTCAAGATTGATGGTTTTCTTGGTTTGTGACAAGATGTCGCAGCAAAGCGTTTTGCAACCATTGTAGAGTGGATTGTGTTGACGCCAAGAGTTCACAAGAGGAAATTGATTCTTAGAGGGAAGGTTGACATTTTTCCAAGCACAAATAGAAAAGTGGGTCAACAACATCCAGAGAATAGTGGTTGAGGGACATAACCAGTTGCAGTGCAAGGCATGTCAAGGTACCCAGGTGATTGCGAAAAAGACTTTTCAAGTAGGATCAGTTGATAGAACTTGGAAGCAGAAGATTATTGAAGATTAGGTAGGTAATCATCAGCATTTTTGGGACCAAAATCCATTCAATGGGAAGGATTGATTAGAATCTGGACCAGGGGTAAAAAATCAGCCCAAAAATAAAAGTGCTTGAAATTTCTTCAAAATGGATAGGTGCATAGGTCTCATCCTCACAAACCCAACACAACTCAAACAAGTTCAAAAAGACATCATATGAGTGAGATATCATGTTATGTTCATTCCAAACAGGAAAAATTTTGTTGATTGTACAATTCATACAAGTTGACGTGGCAGGGTATGGACCCACACGTGTCAGCTGAGGCAATAGTGCTACATGGCAAACATGTGGGTGAATGAATTTATGACAAATGGAATTTATTTGGCAAGTTGTATGGTGCCATGTGGCACCTTGTTATGGTGTAAAAGTTATTTGGAGTCCATAGGGATCGAACCTCGGACCTCCCGCATAGGTGGAAATGACTTGGCATGGGTTGGGCTACCAGCCCGCCCATGCATATGTTCATACCATATAACATATTTAACTGTATTTAAATTTAAGTTATGGTAAGGTTTTGCGCGGGGTCTGGGCTGGGGCTTAGCCCCAACCCTATTTTACATGCATGTTAACATATGAATCTAACCTAGATTTTCAAACTTCAAACATGATCGCTCCCATTTTCACCCACCACTTGTCACTTTAGGGATCATTGCAATGGGTGCCCAATTTTTATGTGGGACGTGGTCACATGGACCACGCGCCCAACACCTCCACAATTTTGGGTGCTACTCCCCTAACTGTGCGACATTTTGGTTCCAATTGTGGAATATGGCATGCGTGCTGGGTTTAGGCATGGGAAATGCCTAGAATCTAGGTTACTCACACAAAGGTGTGTTTTGGCAAACTAGAGATAGCAAGCTTGAAGGAGAAAACTTACAGGAGGTCTATCTTCTTCGTTTCTTGGCCAAACAAGGTGTCGAAAAATCCCAACTAGGGGTTTTTGGATGTTATAAAGCCATTGGTACAGGTTTGAAAGGAATTTGGAGACTTCTATTGTAGGTGTTTTCTACAGGGAAGTTTCAGAGAGCTCCAAGGAGCCCAGGGCCACCAATGAAGGAGGCTATGTCCAGGGGAACCAAAGTCCATTTTCAGTGACTGAATAGTCATTCATGGCTAATTGATATGCTATGAACTCACTGGAATAGGTTGCAGAGGAATTTGAGGACTTTTACAGGTGTTTTGGCCATAGGTAATCTCAGGGAAGATCAAGGCCACCAGTAGAAGAGGTCATGCCCAGATGATCCCGGGTCTATTTTCAGAGATCTAACAGTCATTTTTGGGGTTTTTATGTATTTTGAACCCAATGGTATAGTCGGTAAATCCATTGGAGTTGAGAAGCATCTTGTAAAATAAATTATACAAACTAATCCCAAAGAGCCTAGCCCATTGATGGAAGCTCAAGGAGATGTAGCCTAGTTGGAGGTGAACTCCTTTATCATGTTGTTGTTGTTGTGAGTTTGTTGGTTATTATTTGCTACAATTTATTCTTGATGTTTTATTATTTAAAAAACATAGTTAAATTTTAAAAAAATACCTCACACATAAACACCTAAAAAGAGCCTAAACTTGATACATAAATCCTCTCACACAATTAAGACATTGAGCAAGGTCCTGAAGTTTACTTTAATGAAGTAGAGGGTGCTTGCATAGAAAAACAAGTTAGCCACCCATTTTCAAATCAAGGAAGCTCCAGAATTCAAAGAATGCATCAAGAAGACCTATACTTTGGAAACATAGAAGATCACATCACTTCATTGGTTGGATCACCATATTACATGAGCAGTTGATTTATGTGTTAACACGACTCTGGAAGGGTATATCATTGAATTCTCAACTGATAATCACCAATATGTTTCATGGGAGGAAGTGGTTTTAAGGGAAAATGCATGTGGGAGAGTGTTGAGGAAAATTCCCCTATGGATCAAATAATTATTTATGGAGGAGGGGATGTTAACTATTCCCTTGAATGAGATGGAAGCCTAAACACCTACGCTTGGGGTAGGGTGAATTTGGGGTAGGATAGTGACCTAAGAAGGGGAAAGGGTTCTTTGACAGATAGATGATCGGCAATAGAAGAACACAAGAAATGAACAAGCCTTGAGGAGAGCCACCATAGTTGAGAAATGGTGGAATAGAAAGGTAAATAAAGAAACAAATCAATCCAAGGTGTTGTTGAAATAAATATGATCAAGAGGAACATATGAAAGAAATAAGGAAGATTTGAGGAAGGAAACAACACAAGAAATATTGGCTAGTCTAAGATTACATCATAGAAAATAAAAATGACAAAGGAGTCCCCATGTGGGTGGACAAGAAGAGGAGTGTGTAGAATAAAGGGAATATGAAGCAGGTCTAGATCTTGCAGAGGACCGAGAAGATTCATCCCCGATATTTGGAAATATCGGGAATCAAGGCGAGAAGGCTGCTCCAAAGGAAGAGAAAGAGACCCCTCAAATCAAAGAAACTCACCCAAAAGTCAGTGTAAATAGACTTGAATCAATCATTCCCCAGGTGCCCTCTATACCCATGGTAAGCTCTATACTGTATACTTATTCTATTTCTATTCCATCGCATTCAGACAGTCAATAATGGCCTGTAATTTTAAACACTAGGAGGATATTTGGATCCCCTAGAATATTGCAACAAGAGTCATTAGGTTTCATTTTAATAGGAATAGTAAGAACCATAATGGCTAGAAATGTAGGAGGATCGATCACCCGATACCCAAAATTATGGGGTAAAGGGGACACGGATGTAGAGAAACATTGGTTTCTATGTGAATCCATCTGGAAATCCAGAGGGACTCTTGATGAAAACAAGTTAGTATAATTTTAGACTACCTTGAGGGGTTGTGCCCTCAAGTGATACATGAAGTATATTGAACCAGGGGTGCAAGGATAAGCTTTCACCCTTTCCCAAGTTTGTCTTAAGTTCAAAACCAAATTCAAACTATGTCAGTCAAAGAAACAAGCTTTCTCTGAGTTGTGGGAGATTAAACAAAGGGAAATAGAATCTTCCTGTGAGTACAATAAAACATTTAAAGATGTTATTGGGAGGTTAGCACATCCAATTCATGAAGATCACCAGACAGAATGGTACATCCAAGGATTACTGCCTCTGACAAAAATTAATCTAACACAATAGTGGATAGCCACATTAACAGACACCTTGGAATAGTTGATGAAGATCAAAGCCATGGTAGGATATCCGGGGATTCTGAGAGTGACCAACCCTCTAGTGGATGCAGATTTGTCATAACTCTAGGGAAAAATATCGACACTAACAGAGAAGATTCAGGAATTAACTATACCAAGACCAGGTGTTGACGGGCGAAATTGACCGTCCGTCAACTGGGAGAGTGGAATCGGTCCGGGGTTGTCTAAATAACCCAAGCCGTTTGGAATGGACCACCCTGACGAGTTTAACGGCTCCGTTGGCTGCTCTAAGGTGTCATATGGAAACCAAAGAGAAATTATCTGAGCTAATAAATCTAAAAGGAAACTAGAAACTAATAAAACAAAGACAAAGAACTAAACTAATAAAGGAGACTAGAAACTAATAAAGAAAACTAGACTAACTACACTAATCTAACTATAAATTACTAACTACTTATATATACAAGATACTAACTATGATTATAATAACTCAAATCAACTACCTAATTATCAGCTATGGTATTCCTTATTCACAAATATACAATATGGACAAACTACAGATTTGATTAAAATCTGCAAAACTCATGTGTTTTCTGCCCTCAGACAGCCAAGGATTTCCTTTTTGATTTTATGATTTATGAATAAGAAAGAAAGTTAACTGAAATTAAACAATTCAAATATATATTACTGAAATTAAATAATCTAATATAAATCTAACTAAACTATCATTTATATTGAACTACTTAACATAAAAAGTAAACATCTAACTAATTGACCTGGAAACGCTCCAAGTCTTCCCTGTGTAAGATGACTTCTTAAGCTGGTTGGAGGAAGAAATTCACACCATTTAGTCCTTAAGCCTCTCGAAAACGATCAGCTATGCTGATTCTTGAAGAGTGGTATAGGACAAACAAGACATAAATAAAATCATAACAGTTTTCTAATGATAAATCTCTGCAGTAAGGGAAACCTATTATGCA
>ML815321.1:97577-119825 GCA_009831015.1 Picea engelmannii
TTTCCGCCGAGACACAAGGCTTTTTGTCAGTTAACTGAAACTCTCCGCCATGCATGGCCGAGAGTTCGACTAAAACCCTAGCTCTTCCTAGCCTATAAAAGGAGGGGTAGGGGTACTAGTCAAAGGAGGAAAAAGGATAGCAACAGTTCATGGTCACAGATTTGAATGATCCTAATGAACCATTTAAACCTTCTGTTGATTCACCTGAAGTACAAGTGATGGATACCTTCTTCGACAATTTCATGGTCGAGGCTTCATTTATCACCAACCCAGAACAACAGTCTGAGATTGTGGCATATGTGCAGCCAGCAGCTTCTACACAATGGGCTCATGCACCCGATAAAAATCAAATTTGTTCTCTTTATTTTGATGGGTCTAAGTCCAAAGAAGGAGCTGGTGCAGGCTGCGTTATTATCAATCCGACAGGTAACAAAACATTGATTGCATGTAGGCTAGAATTTGAATTTACTAATAACACTGCAGAATACGAGGCTTTACTGCAAGGTCTCAGAAAATCTTTAGATATGAACATTCAAAACTTGACTGTCTTTGGAAATTCCGAAATCGTGGTTAGAAAGGTAAGAGATTCTATCCACTGTCTGTCTCTGCATCTTAAAAGCTACCAATCCGAGGTATGGAATTTAATGAATAAATTTTATGCTTTCAATATAAATTCTATTCATAGATTAAATAATTATGAAGCAGATCTATTAGCTAGCGTAGCTTCCAAACTCTTTCCTGCAGAAGGCTTGTCCTCGAATGCAATCTCCGAAGAACTGTTGTTCAGGCCATCCATTCCTGACAACATCATGAACTAGAGATTCTTCGACGATGATCATCAGATTATTATCTTCCTGCATATGGAAGAAACTTTTCAAGGTGTGTTAATTGACGAATGCACTCACGACAACAATTTGCATGATTTCACGGTAATACGAGATCCGAGAACTCCTGAATCTTCATCGGACATGGTAAACTCGATCCCTAAATCTGTAGTTAGATTAGAGAAATTTTATGATCTTCAATATAAATTCAAAAAATCGGTCAACTGTAAAACCAATAGTTCCTCATTATCATATGAAAAAGTAAACTTAGGAACTACTGACAATCCGCAGTGCATTAATTTAGGGGTAGGATGTTCTCAACAAGAAAAATCTGCATTTATTAAATTGTTTAAATAATTTAAAGACATCTTTGCATGGATTTATGATGACCTTAAAACTTTCGACCCTAACATTATACAACACGTCATTCCTATGAAACCCCAAACCTCACCCTTTCAACAAAAATTGAGAAAAATGCACCCTAAGCTCGAATCGACCGTCAAAAAAGAATTAAATAATCTCCTGAATGCCAAGATAATTTTCCCAGTTAGGCACACTCAATGGGTTTCTAACCTTGTCCCTGTCCAAAAGAAAAGTGGAGAAATTTGACTATGCGTCAATTTCCGAAACCTTAACAAAGCGTCGGATAAAGACAACTATCCTGTCCCACCCATGGAACAGATCCTTCAAAATGTATCTGGTTCCAAGAGGCTATCCTTATTGGATGGTTTCTCGGGGTACAACCAAGTCATGATGTCTCCTCCAAACTAACTTAAAACTACCTTCTGCACTCCATGGGGCACCTACGCTTATCGAAAAATGCCCTTTGGATTGATTAATGCTGGTGCCACTTTCCAAAGAGCAATGGACATTGCTTTCCGAGGCTTAATCAATCAGTCTGTCATAGTTTACTTAGATGATGTTACTGTATTTTCCAAAAACAAAACCGATCATCTAGCTCATTTACGAGCCGTTCTACAACGTTGTCGTAAATATGACATTTCCTTGAATCCTAAAAAATCCATCTTTGCAGTAGAACAGGGTAAACTCTTAGGATTTATTGTGTCAAACAAAGGGACGATTATCGACCCTGAAAGGACTCAAGTCATCTCAAAACTTCCCCCTCCTACTTCCAAAAACTCTATGCAGTCTTTCTTAGGCCAGATAAACTTCGTGAGGAGATTTGTCCCCAGTTTCTCCGAAATGGTCAGGCCTTTACAAAATTTAATTAAGAAAGACGCCCAATATCACTGGGGACCCTTAGAAAATCAAGCTTTCAATGCAATAAAAAAGGCCATAATAGACGTTCCTTCTTTCATGAGCCTTGACTTTTCTCAAGGCTTTACACTCTACACTTTTTCTTCTGACTGTTCCTATGCTACAGTCCTAACTCAAAAGAACGTTGAAAACAATGAAGTACCCATTGCCTTTATGAGCTCTTCATTCAAAGGAACTGAACTTAATTACCCAGTGGTAGATCAGTAAGCCTACGTTGTTTTCAAAGCAGTCAATCACTTCCGGTCTTATCTATTGAAATCTAGGACGAAAGTTATTGTTCCGTACCCAGCCGTCAAGAACCTGTTAGTG
This sequence comes from Picea engelmannii, assembly GCA_009831015.1. NCBI lineage: Eukaryota > Viridiplantae > Streptophyta > Pinopsida > Pinales > Pinaceae > Picea > Picea engelmannii. The sequence continues at coordinate 99,989 of ML815321.1, forward strand.
CAGAAAGAGCTAGGAGAAAAGAGGGCTAACTAGGTCACCTCCTTGTAGGAGTACGACATAGAAATTACCCCAACTCAAATAGTGAGAGGCCAAGGGTTATGCAAGTTAGTTGTTGATTCAGCAGCAGGACAGCAAGAAGAAAGCGATATGTCAAATCTTGGACAGCGCGATCAAAATGAAATCTATTGCACACAAAACTTTGTTAGTCCATGGTATGACGATATAAAATTCTGTCTTGAACATGGGTCAACCCCCCATCACCTCGATCCCACTAAAAGAATAACATTAATATTAAAGTCTGCCTCCTTTCATTTGGTTAATGGTGTTCTGTTTTGTCAAAATTTTGATGGCATACTGATGCGTTGTCTTGAGAAGGACGAAACAAAAAAAGTCTTGCTAGAATTGCATGCAGGAGAAGCTGGTGGTCATTTTGGTGGTGACACCACTGCCCATAAGGTTTTGAGATCCGGTTATTACTGGCCCACACTTTTTAGAGACACCCATGCCTTGTGTCGTAAGTGTACTATTTGTCAGAAAGCATCAGGGCGGTTACAGAAACCAACCTTTCCTTTGCAGCTCATTTCAGTAGACTCTCCTTTTCAGCAGTGGGGCCTTGATATTATAGGTCCAATCAACCCACCATCCTCACAACAACATAATTTTATCATAACAACCATAGATTACTTTACCCGGTGGTCTGAAGCTGCCGCATTAAGAACTGTCAACACCAGTCAGGTAATTGCCTTTCTAAATTCGAATATTATTACTCATTTTGGTATCCCTGACTGTTTATTATTTGATAACGCTTCTTACTTTTCCTCTCTTGAGATAAGCGAGTTCACTTTGGAAAAAGGAATTAAATTGAAGTATTCCGCTAGCTATTACCCCCAGGGCAACGGATTGGCAGAGTCAACAAATAAGAACTTGATTAAAATCATCAAGAGAACGGTGGCTGAAAATCACAAAAACTGGCACAATGCACTGTTAAACGCGCTTTGGGCTGATAGGGTAACACCAAAAACTGTTGTAGGTAACTCTCCCTTTTTTCTCGTTTATGGCAGAGAAACAATTCTGCCACCACAGATTCTTCTTCCTTCACTACAATTATCACAGAACATACAAGAAGAAGATTGTCCCCCTTTGGAAAACCAAATTAACGCTTTGATGAAGCTAGAAGAGGTAAGAGCCTAAGCTAAACGTAATTTAGATCAGCATCAACTAGTAGTTAAAATCTGGTTTGGTTCTAACTCTACCTCCAATAGGAACTTTGAAGTAGGTGACCTCGTCTTGAAATGGGACAAACCGCATGAGGGAAAGGGAGAGCACACGAAATTTCAGAACTTATGGCTTGGACCGTTTTTAATTGCTGAGAAGTTGGGTCCTATCTCTTTCCAATTGCAAAATCTAGAAGGGTAGCTTGATACCTATCTGGTGAATGGCCAAGCTCTGAAAAGATATTTTTCTTGATGACAACTCTCTGTATACTATGTACATATTTTTTTTATTTTTTGTTTGCTTTTTCTTTCCTATTTTGGATTTGATTTCTCCTTTTCGCTTATCGGTTTTGCTTTTGGAAACACATACATGCAATTTTTTGAACTATTCGGACAAGGTAAACAGAAAATTCCCTCACTGAAATGACTGCTAAAAATCATACAAACATCAATTATATACTTCTGAAATTTACATCTGTGATTGGCAAAAGTTTGTTGTTTGAAAGAAGTTAACTGATTTCGATCTCTGAGTAAAGCCTATCATGATAATCTATTATCTTTTTACACTGTCCCTATTCCTTAAGGGAATGACTCAGAATATGTCTCCCTACCTTAGAAAGTTGGTTCTGTAAATAAACCATCGCTGGATCTTAATAAAGGACAGTTCTAAAAACATTTGTTGAGGTCTGTAAAAAATATGCTAAAATATCGTAATTTTCAGCGTCACCCTGCTCGACTATATATCTTTGAAAAAAAAAAAATCATTAAAAGAGTTGTGGGAAGTGCTTGTAAACCCATCGGGATGCTGAACAGGTCTGCTGGCAGTGGTTAAATGCATGCATGAAGCCAAGACAACTTCACTGAGGTTCTCAACAGGCCCATTGGCAGTGAAGCAATGTCGGGTATATGAAAATTCATAAATATGAAACCTCTTGACCTTACAATGTCCTTTATTCTTATCTGGAATTTCTTGGCAGGATACAGATATTAGAGTGGGTTAAATGGCAACCCTGTCGAGGCTATAGAGTCCTACTGGTAGTAGTGGCTCTGTCAACAGTATTGGGGATTTTATCTTTAATATCGTGGCTCGCTTGTCTTAATACTGTTGTCAGTCTTCATCCTTTAAACACTGTTGGAATATTTGGTTAATGATGATGTTTACATGATTTTCTAGTTGTTATTTTTGAGTCAGAATTTTTCTCATTATCCTAATCTGAATTTGTTCTTTTGGCAGAGATAACTGCTTCTACCAGTGTGTCGCCATTGTTGGTAGCCAATTCGCCTTTTTTTTATACTGTCCTTATAAGATGCCTACACTAGAGTTTCGCAAACTTTGATTTTCGTCACAACCTTCAAATAAGACAACACTATTGTTTTATATGCGTTTTCCCACTTCCCCTTGTTCTTGTTTTCATGACTGCAAGCGTGAAAACTTTGATTTCAAAGTCATATTAAAAAAGTCACTGGATTGTTATGATCTCTTTTGTTTACATGCTCATTGGGTTTCCAATTTCTTTATCGTTATACAATTGACAAGACTCCAAGATCCTTATTCATTTGGCATTCTTTATTTGTTAATATGACTTTGTTTTACAAGACTGTGATGATATTCTTTTGATCGAGTTTGTGATGCATTGGTGATTTGATTTATATGTTCTTTGATTGATTCCCTTGACGCATTGATTTCATGAGAACACATTGGTGTTGTGGTTAGAACCTTGGTATAAATCATTTCATACAACACATAGTTCATATAATCGAACCCTTGGTGTGATTTCAATTTATTTCTTTGGTTTTTAAACTATGACTATTTCTCGTGCAAATGTTTGGTCGACGTATCATAGATTTTATTAATTGTTTAAATGGCATAGTTTTTAACCTATACAATAGTGGTTTGAATCGTTGTATGCACCGACGGTTGTACTATGGGATATGACTATTTTGCATGGGCTAAACTAGCTCCACCACATTCGCACGTTCTATCATTAATGTTTTCCCCCTATCCCGGTTCACCTTTGTTGGTTTTCGGGCGAGCCTGTGAGTTATCAACCCTGTGTATACTCTGTTTGAACCCTTACACACTCACCCTGCTCACTGTCTGCTCCTGTCTATGGCACTGGTGGTGCACATAGAGCCGAATGGTAGCCAAGCTCTGTTGCTATTTGATAATGCCCGTAAAGATTTAGAAAACAGTGGTTGGCTAGTGTTTATACAAAGGTTCGAGGGTTTCAACCTTTGTGTTGCCCAACAATTCGACCTCACCTTTGATGGGTGTAGGGATAAAATCGGTGACATACAGCTCAAGATCAATGAAAAATTCATAAGCTCTGCTACAGGACCGGAAGCCACAGGGGAAAGGTGGTTTAAAAAATCCAAAGTTGATGAGGTTTCATGGCCTTTGCTATTCGTATCATGAAAGGTTGTGTCTTGTGATAAAGGTATGCCTATTTCTACCCTCAAACCCCGGTGGCACGATCTTATGGTAATTGTGAAACAATTTGTGACCTGTGAAAGTCAGTATGGCTTGGCTTTTTTGTATCACCTTCGGTTGTTGATGAATTTCATGGGATATCCTTTGAACATGTTACATTACTTATTTTGTAGTCTTTACAAGATGTCTAAGAGATTCAAGTGCGAGAAGGCTGATATCATCCTTTTTCTTCACGGCTTGATTAAGCTCATCGTCATCCACCATTTGAGTCTTCATGGCAATAATTGGCAAGACTTTCTATCCAGAAATGGCTTTGCTAATCCGGAGTCTGTTCAAATAGACAAGGCTGTGGTCAGTGAGACTATGGTCAGGCCACCCATGCCATTCCATATCCTTTTACCCCCTGCCAAACCCTCAGTTTTCCCTGACATTGACCTACCCGACATCATAACCAACCTGTGTACAAAAGATAAGACTGAGGCCGTCAAGAAGCCTGTGAGTAAGAAAATCAAGGGTAATCCTATTGTCAACAGTAAAGGGAAGAAAAATGCTTGATTGATATCGAGACTTGCCCCGAACAAACCTAAACAGAACATCGACCAAAAGCCTATAGTGCTAAGCGAGGACTCGGAATCCGATATCGAGTGTTTCCTAGCTGAAGAGTACCCCTACTCCCATGGCCTATTCTCTACGAAACCCTATGACTTTGTATCTAATTTACCCCCGTGCCTCAAAAACAAGCCTAACTACCCGGGAATCAAGTTGCACAATGAAACCCCTGGTGACTTAAACAAACCCTTGCCTGTTATGTCAAAGCCCGAGAAATCATCATGCATACAATGTAGTGTGTGGCTAGAGTGTTATTGCACCGACGTTCCCTTATTGTAATCAAAGATAAAATCGTTGGAGGAGCAATTTACAGTGCTATCAAAAGAAAGAGACAGGCTTCAGGCCAATGAAAAGAAACAAAAAACAACCGGTTCGATTGTCTTTAGGAATGTCAAAGGAGCGATGGCCTTTGTCAATTCCAAACTATCATGACCGAGTTGTTTTCTGATTGTCCAGGTATGAATTTCAATATGAATTTTGCTTTGTAAGTTTGTTTGAATTAATATAACGGATTGGGTTTTGCTTTCAAAATAGCTTTGTTCATTTTAACACATTTGAAATGATTATGTTATAGTTTAGACGATTTTGTTGTGTATCCTATACAGTAGATTCATTTTGCTAAAATTAAATGTAGATATGATTTGGTTACACGATGTTGTCTTGCCCAACTTAGTATAAGAAATTGATTGTTTTTTCATTCTGTTTGGCTTGTTTTTTAATCAATTCTATTCGTCCGATTTAGATAGTCAATTGGGTTTGATCTCGATTAGTTTCGTTTAACTCAAAACAACCCTGTTGACCTCGATCTACCAGAATCGACTCTGTTTTGTATTGAATCAATATTTTCGTTTGAATTTTGATTACATTCGACCTATGCAAAAGATCTATTTTCTAAAATCATGGAGCTGTGTTGATTGATACAATTTTACATAACGATTATGTCGGCTCCAAACTGTTTCGATTCGTTCCTTTTTTATTCAATTTGCAAACGATTGTTGTGCGTCTTGAGTTAGCACGATTTCTTGTATGAGTTGGATTGGTATCGAAAATAGATTTGATGCTGCTCTATTGGTTTTGATTTTCAAAAATGATTTTGTCAAGCTCGGATCGACATATTTTGTCTCAGTTGAATTCGTATGAAAAAATCGGCTAATAGTTCGTTTTGAAATTGATTCGAGTGATGATTTCATTGGTTCCCCAACTTTCAATCGATTCTGTCTGCTCCCAATTGGCAATAACAAACGTTTGACAAATCCCACATATCCTGTTATCAATTGATTAATTCAATTACGATTTCATTTGTTTCAATTTGCATACAAGTTTTGGTTTGATTCGCTTTTTTTGGCATTAGTGATTAAAGATTTGGTTGAATGAGTCGAATATAATTCTTTAAGATTTGAATTAGTTTTGAAACGATTCTGTGTTCAATTTAGACCAGCTATAGAATCACAAGATTCTATAGCTAGTCTTAAAATTAGATTTTTGTCAATTTTATCAATAAAATATCCTCTAATATTGTCTATTCTTGTCATCTTTCAGGTGCATACGAATTACAATGATCAATTGGGCATGTTGTAGTAGTTTAGGAGATACTTTGGATATGGTTTTATTTTAGGTTGTTAGCTTGAGTTAGAAACTTGGGATATTATCCCCAGATTTGTGTAAACTGTTTTGATAATTCACACAGAGATGTTTTACCCTGTGGGAAGTCTTTAAATACTTGTCAATTTTTTGTAATATCATCATCTTCACGGTGGAGAGAACCGGATTATGGATTTTTGATACAGACTGGGATGAAATTTGATGTCTTGTAACAACTTTTGCTTTCAATATATCAAACTTTTGTTTCAAGTTTTATTCATATCAGTTTGCAGTCGATTATAGACTACTTTAGCTATCGTAATTCATTGCATGTTGATGTGATTTGATTTAATATGTTATCCATATCTGATCTCTCTTATTTAAAATACAACAATTACTCTATTTCAATTTAACGAATACAGATTTATCTTTTTCATTAATTGAATTGTTTTGTACAAATTGTTGCACATAGATTTATCTAATTGTGATGGTTTGTAGATCATAAAATTGTTGTTCTCTTTTATGTCTTGTTTGTCCTGTTATTTATATTTGAAAAGCACAATAGCTTCATGGATGATTTTAAGGATGGAAATTTATTTTAAAATGTAGAAACCTTGGCGAATCTTACTAATCCTTCATATGCCAACTATAAATGTTTGGCTATATTTTTGTAAAAATATTCAAATTTCTAAGGATTTTATATAGTTTTTATACAATTTTGGCGATTTTTAAGGTAAAATAATTTTATCCTATAGAATTTGGGCGAATCATTTTTAAAATAGCGAATCTCCTTTTTTGAAAAACCATGGAAAATTAGCCCATGAGAGAAGTTTATCCCCTAAAATCATCTATGAATAGCTTTCCGTTTACGAGAAGCTCGCAGATAATCTGGTGCGGGTTTCCTCCCACCGAACAATTGAATCAACTACTGCATACAGGACCAGCCTGAAGCATTACTTTAGGTCAATTTGCTATTCATTATTTGATAGTTAATTTGTTAGTGTTATATAAATAGTTTAGATAGATATATTTATAGTTTAGATTCTTAGTTAGAATTATCATTTTAGTTTCTTAGTTTATATAGTTTTTCAGTTTATTTCTTTCTCATAAAACTATAAAAATCAAAAAATAGTTTCGCTATCTCAAGACAGTGTACAAATGATTTTTGCAGGTTTTCATTTAAATCTATAATTTGTAAATATTGTATATTTGTAATTGGATCTGATTCTGTTGATAATTAAACGTTTACTTTTATAGGATTATAGTTGAATGATTTAGGTAATAGATTGTATATATGTAATTTAGATTTGTTTATTAGTTTGTCTTAATTATTATTTTTTATTTAGATTAGTTTATTAGTGTATTTTTCATTTGTTTTTAGGACTTAGATCGGCTAGCGGAGCCGCTAAACCCATCAAGGTGGGTTATCCCAAACGTCTTGGGTTATTTAGACAACCCTGGACTAGATCCACTCTTCCAGTTGACAGACGATCAATTTTTCCCGTGAACACAAACCTATTGTTTCAGTTGTGGATTCTAGAGGCAGACACACACGGTCTACTCCAAAGCTTCCTTTAGCAACACCTGAAGTCAATCCAGAGAAGCTTATCAGAAAGGAAAAGTCCCTAAAGTAAGGAACTTCTACTACTGAACCAGGTATTTCTGATAGTTCTCATTTCCCTCTATTAGAAATTCCAATTCCTGCTTCTTAGTTTCCTAGCAGACCCTTTACTAAAGTTTCTCATTTCCTAAATTTTGGGAGTGTTCCTACTAAGTTTCCTTCCCCTAGTCTTGCATTGGAGGGAGAATCTCTTATCACTCCTATCTCCCCTGACATCACAGCCTCATCTAGACCCAATAACTTAGGTGAGTTTCCTACCCCGGGATTTAACACCCCTCCTCCGGTTACTGTTGTTGTTGTGGTGTTAACCCAACCCTCTGCTCCTTTAATCCCTGTAGCCTTTTCTTCAAATCCTCTTCTTTTCCCTTTTCCTCCTGTAGGTTCATGTCCTCTCTCCCCTGTTCGATCCCCGTATCCTCCTAATTCTCCTCCATCTAATATCCCTATGGTAGGAGCCAATCCCCCTGGTAATGGAATGGATGCCATAGTGGCTGCTATATATTCCCCTCTAGTCCTACCTCAGACAATCAATCCTCTCCCTGCTAGAGATTAGTTGAGATATATTCCTAAATTCACTGGAGAGGAAGACATAAATGTTGAAGAGCACCTTTCTACCTTCTACATTTATGTAGACAACATGAACATTGAAAATGAAGATGTCTGGATGAGATTCTTTGTCCAGAGCCTTAACGGTGAGGTTAGAAAATGGTTTAGGGGACTGACCCCTGGATATATTGCTGGGATTGAGGCTCTAGATAACACCTTCTTGAGACAGTGGGGATGTAAAAAACATTTCATGTATTACATGACAAAATTTGGGTCCTTGAAGAAGAAGGAAGGAGAGTGTCTCTGACTTCTCCAAAAGATTCAATAAGATGTACAATAAGATCCTTGTTGAGATCAAACCCTCATAAGCCTCTGCCAAAATCACTTATGCTAGTGCTTTTGACCCTGATTTTTGCCTCCTACTTAGAGAAATAAGAGCCACTTCCTTGGATAACATGAAAGATGCAGCCTTGGAAGTAGAATCAAATGTGATGGCAGTTAACAGGCTCATAAGTAAATCTGACAAAGACAAAGGAAGAGGGAAATTTGAGACATCAACCTCTGGTTCTTCTGTAGCTCACCCTCAGGTGGATGAATTGACAAATATGGTGAAGACTCTATCTGCATAAATGGATAAAATAAAAATGGATGGGAAACAGACATACATAAATCCTCAAAACACTGACAACAAAGGAAACTTCAGGAGGCCCAACTACAATGTTCCTCTAATTATGCCAAGGGAACAAATGAACATAGATAGGGATGATCAAAGGATTTAGACCCCCCTCCAAAATAACCTTGTCACTGATGAAGAGAGGGAAGAAGAGGAGCTTGAACCTGAAATTCACTTTATTGAAGATGCCTCACCTTTTCCCCATTTGACTCAATCTACATATGAAGAATCCCTTATGAACAGTCAAATAAATGAGTTGAGTAAAGGGGAGAAAGCGCACCATAGAAGTTATAACAAATACAGTATCAGATCAAAGAAGAAAGAAGAGAAGTTTGATCAACCCCTCATAGCAGAAAAACCTACTAAGCCTGCAGTGAACACTGCCTAAGAAAAGAAAACTCAAAACCTCTCACCAATAGCCAAAGACCCTATCTCAGAAGTAAGGGAAATTCCTAATCCTCCCTCCTCCTTTAGTTTCGAGCATGAAATTCAAAAGATCATAATTCTCGTACCCCTCTCGGAACTTGTCAAAAATGAATATTTCAAAAGGCCCCTCTCTAAAATGTTGTTGTCTGAGCCACCTCAGCTTACCACAAACTCAGTAAATCTCCAAGATGAAAATCCAGCAGTCATCCTAGGTCCCATGGTAGAAGACAGAGATGATTCATCCCCTCCCTTATAAACATCCCTGAACATACATGATAAGGTGTTGCATAACTTCCTGATGGATTTAGGGTCTTCCCATAACCTCATGCCCAAAATAGTCATGGGAGAATTGGGACTGCAAGTGACCAAGGCCTATCATGATTTTTACTCTTTTCATTCAAGGAGGGTGCAATGTCTTGGAGTCATCAAATACCTAGGGGTGTCTTTATTTTAGTTGTTAATGAAGAGTGTGTTCATGGAAATTGTGGTACCTGATGTTCCCCCCAACTTTGGCATGTTGTTGTCAAGATCTTGGATTAAAAATATTGGAGGAACATTACAAATGAACCTCAAATATGAAACTATTCCAGTTTTTGGAGGAGAACACAAAATATTGTACAGAGAAGCTCAGTTGGCCTACATTGTCAGTGACAAAGCAAACCCCAATAACCATCCTATCTATGCACTTGAAATGGATTTGGGGTCTAGTTTGTTACATCTTACTGATGCTCATGAAGTCCCTCTTGACGTTAGAAAGCATCCCTTGTTTGATTAGGAAATACCTCCTCCAACTAGCTCAGTGTGGAAGATTTTCTTTGACATAGCCTCTTCTAGTGAAGGTGTTGGTGCCAGAGTGGTTTTTGTATCACCTTGTCAGGAAACTATATCCCTATCATACAAGCTAGAGTTCTAAACCACCGATAATGTGGAAGAATACGAAGCCCTTGTTTTAGGTTTAAGGGTTGAAAGAAGGATGGGAATTAAAGAGGTAACAGTGTTCAGAGATGCTGAGTTGATAGTCCAATAGGTTAGAAATGCCTATTGGTATAACCATCCTCGACTCAAAAGTTACAAAAATGAGGTGTGGGACCTGATTGATAATTTATTCTCAGCATTCAACATTTCTTTTATTGCAAGAGAAGAAAATACTTTGGTTGATTCCCTAGTTGTCTCATCTAGCCAATTTAGGATACCTACGCCACCTAGGATCAAATATGATGTTGAGATAAGATATAGGCCCTCTATACCGGACAATATCAGGCATTGGAAGGTGTTCGAGGATGATCTTGAAATCAAAAAATTCCTCGAGTTTGTTGATGAGTTCTCTGCATTGCACATTGATCAAGATCCTGATCCTGAAGGTGATCTCCACCCTGAGGTATTTTTAAATAAAAATTCTAATTACCTTATTATTCAGTTGCCTAGCAATCACATTCCAAAGGGACTAGTTCCTTTAGAAAGATTGTTCGATGGGAATGATGTGACAACGAAGGGTGAGGCTTCAAATGGGGATGTTGATGTAACTAAATGCAATATTGGCATAGAGGAGGATCCTAAGTTCATCAACTTGTCAAGCAACCTGTCAAAGGGGCAGAGAGATGAGTATGCTGAGTAATTAAAATAATTTTCTGATGTGTTCGCCTGGACCTATGAAGACCTCAAGACATATGACACAATTTTCATGGAACACAAGATCCCACTGAAAGAAGAAGCTAATCCATTTAGGTAGAAGTTAATATAGATTAATCCAATGTTGCTTCCTGTCATGCATAAAGAAGTAAAGTTATTAGATGCTCAAATCATAGTCCCTTTGAGATATTCTGAGTGGGTGGCTAATCTGGTGCCAGTAAGAAAGAAGATTGGAGAAATCAGAATTTGTGTTGATTTCAAGAACTTGAACAGAAGATATAGAGAGGACAATTATCCCCTACCTAATATGGAGCACATATTGCAGAGGTTAACTGGTGCATCCAGGATATCCATGATTGATGATTTTTCTGGATATAATCAGATATCAGTCTTGCCTGAGGATAGAGAAAAAATAGCCTTCACCACTCCTTGGGGAACATTCATGTATGCCAAAATGCCTTTTGGATTAATGAATGTAGGAGAAAAATTTCAACGAGCCATGGACATAGCCTTCACTGGAGAGAAATATCAGTTTGTGGTAATATATTTGGATGACATCACTGTCTTCTCTAGATCTGATAAATAGCACTGTTGTAACTTAAGGAAGGTTTTCTTGAAATGAAAAAGGTTTGGCTTTTCCTTAAACCCCAATAAATATTTGTTTGCTATGGAGGAGGGGAGGCTATTAGGCCATATAGTATTAGCAGAGGGAGTGAGAATTGATCCCAGCAAGGTGAAGGCAATTCAGACCCTGTCACTTCCTAGATCCAAGAAAGAGGTCCAGTATTTCCTGGGTAAAATTAATTTCCTAAGGAGTTTTTTCTCAAATTTTGTTGAGTTGGTTAAGCACATCACAACCATGCTCAGAAAGGGAAATGAAGTAAAATGGACTATTGAACCCAGGGAATCCTTTATCCAAATAAAAAAGTATTAGGTTGAGGCACCTGTGCTGATTAGTCCTGATTATTCCAAGGATTTCCTAATTTTTTCTTTTTATTCTTTTGATATAGTAGCATTAATTCTATTACAAAAGAATGTTAAAGGGATGGAGAAACCCATTTCATTTTTCAGCAAGGCATTAAGAGATGCAGAGGTCAAATATGGCATCATGGAGAAGCAAGCCTATGCCTTGGTTAAGGCCCTTAAAAAATTCAAAGTCTATGTTCTACTTTCAAAAACCATTTCATATGTTCCTTAAGTTTTTATGAAGGAAATTCTCGTTCATCCTGACATAGACGAGAAAAGAAGCAAGTGGATTTCCAAGATCCTTGAGTTTGACCTGGAGATTAAGCCAACCAAGTTGGTTAAAGGGAAGTGCTTAGCCAAGTTGCTAGCTAAATCAAATTGCAAAGTCTTGGGGGTTAAATTTATTGATGGTTTCTCAGGAAATCAACAGGTTGAGTTGTCTAATGGCAATCCTCAAGATAGTTCTCCACTAGCGGAGTGCACCAGGTATAGAGATATCAGATATTTTCTGCTAGAATTAAAGCCCCCTGATAAAATAGGAAAGAGTAAGGAAAGAGCTTTAAATATCAAAGAAGTCAAATATTTCCTTATTGACCAAGTTTTGTACTGGAGAGACCCTCTAGGGGTGTTTATGAGGTATCTGAACCCACAAGAAGCCCATAAAGTGACTTTTGACTTCCATAGCAGCCTCTATGGGGGACACCACTTTTGGAATACCATGACCCACAAGATTCTTAGGGTCAGGTACTACTAGCCCACCTTATTCATTGGTGTATTTAGAGAGGTGAGAGCCTTCATAAAATGCCAAAGGTTCTCAGGAAATCAGTAGCTCAAATATCTGCCACTAAAACCTGTAGTAGTTGCAGCACCCTTTCAACAATGGGGGTTGGACTTCATTGGAGAGATTCATCCTTCCTCAAGTGGCCAACACAGATGGATCCTGATTGCAACTGACTATTTTACCAAGTGGATAGAAGCTATCCCCACCAAGAGTGCTTCACACAAAGTTATCATCAGCTTCCTCGAGGATATCATAGCAAGGTTTGGATGCCCCAGTAGAATTTTCATTGATAATGATGCATCTTTCATGTTTGAACCTCTGGTGAGGTTCTGTGAGCAGTTTGAGATTTCACTGGTTCATTCCACTCCCTATTATCCATAAGGAAATGGAATGACAGAGTCTTCCAATAAAATCCTGATTAAGCTCATTAAAATATTGTTGGAATATAATAAGAAGGTTTGGGACTCAAAACTCAACTTCGCTCTGTGGGTTGACCAAGTGACAACCAAGAAATCCCTGGGCACCTCCCCTTTTCAACTTGTTTATGGGAAATAAGTTGTTTTTCCCACTCAGTTGGCTCTACCTGTAGAAAAATTCTTTCAAGATTATGAGGGAGAGGTAGATCATATGGTCAGAAGAATCCATCAAATGGTGGAAGTGCAGCAGACCAGAGAGCAGGTAATGAAAAAAGCTCACAATCATTAGCAGAAGATCAAGCAGGTCTTTGATAGGAGGGTCAAGAAAGAGGATTTCCAATTGGGAGATCTGGTATTTAAGTGGGATTCTCCCAAGCAGGACAGTGGAAAACATGTCAAATTAGAATCCCTATGGATCGGACCCTTCAAGGTCACTGGAGTATTTTCAAATAATACCTATAGGTTGCAAGATTTGGAGGGAAAAGACGTTTTCAATGGCCCTGTGAATGGGCATTTTCTGAAGAAATGTCTCTTTTGAGCCACACATGGCTCCTTTGTGTTTGTAAATATTGTTTTTAGTTTATCTTTCATATTTAATAATGACTCCATAGCCCAACAGCAAGGCACTGAATCTGCAAAGTAGTTCTTGGCATCTCGTAGGGAGCAAGCCATCCCCCATGGAGCCTAATGTTAGCACATAATCTTGTATGTGAGGTGTTTTCCTACAAAGTGTTCCCTTTGGTGAAAAAGTGGCAAAGAATGGGTCAAAAACCCACTTATCCTAAGTTGGGGGTTCATGAGTGCTCTGGATTATGTAGCACACAGATCTGGGTGATCAAAATATGTGTGCCCAGATCTTTGGTCAAGATTCAATTTTGAACCCCCCCATCGTTCTACCTTTAAGGGGTGGGGGGGGTCTGATATGACAGTTTTCTCGTGCACATATCTGAAGGGTCAAGTGAGCCGCACCTATATCTATGGTTGAGGTCCCATTCTAGACCCCCCCCCCTATCATTCTACCTTTAATGATGGGGGGGGTCCAATATGGGTGGTTTTCCAGTGTGGGCCCCTTTGCTATTGTGGTGCCTCTTCCTTGCATCGCCCCCCTCCTCTTGCCACTTGTGTTCCACTAGGTTTCCTGTCCACCAATCACATCACTCATTTCCCCTTTGTCTCATTAGGACACACTCGTCTTCCACTCACCCTCATGGCATATCATTTTCCTTTTCGCTCCCTCTTGTCTTCCCACACCTATCCCTCTCCCTATCACATTGTCCCATCATAGGAGACGTGTTCCCTTTTATCAAATCACATCCCACCATCGTATCTGCGTGGTCCCCAAAAGACCTACCACATTTTTCCTCTAGCCTCTCATAATCTCACTTCCACATATAATATGACAAATCATCCTTGTATAGTCACCGCTCATCCGTTGCTTCCCGTCAGGTGCCCAGTTATCGTGTTTTCCTCCACATATTACCATGAATCCATTTAGCAAATCAAGGTGGAATCATGAGAAGCCTCCACGTCCCAAAGGTGTAGAGTTGACTGGGCCCATTTTTGTATCCCAAGGAAGAAGTTATTATAATGGTTGGTGGTGGGTGGACATCGTTTACACCATAAATGGAAAGTCCAAGAGAGGACTGTCAGCTTGTCAACTCCTTGCAGGCTCATTCTAGAACATGGTGGCATCTAACCGAAGTGCATGATGGCTCAAAGACTGCATGCACAGTCTTCCAATAAACATGCAGATGCAATGCCTTCAATGCAGTAACTCGGAGCTCCTACTGGGATTTGCTCCAAGTATATGAAGGAACTTTTTACATTTTTGTATCTCTTGATGGTTGAGCTATGCTTATGAATTGTAAAACTTTAACAAAATTTCTGGTTCTCTGGTTATGAGCTGTATCTGAGACCTCCTGTTTAATGAAAGTCATCTTCTCTCCATCTCTCTATAAGCTTTGTTTTAAAACACTCAGAATTGGTAGGTCCAGTCAAGGGAGATTATGTTGTGTGATGTATGTTTGATCACGATAGTGTTTTCACCAGTTTAAAATCAATCTCATGTGTCTTTTTCTTCCTCTCACCCTGAGTAGCTCATTTAAAGATTCAAGCGAGTTGTTACAGTATCCACTGTGATGTAGGTATGATCATTGTGTTATTGTAACTGTGTCATCCTAGCACATTTCTATGTTTGTTCTTTCTTCTACGGGCTGTTGGAAGTTTGATGCCTACAACAGACTTTTGTAGTTTCTCTCTGAAGTCTTCCTCCTACTCACCCTTATTAAAACTTACTAACTAAAGTTAAATCAAGACCTGACCTACTTATGCATAGCCTGGCCTAGGATTCTAAGTTAAACGATATTCTTCTAGGTCTACATCCATTCGATCACCCTTTTATATACCAATCATGACATAAAATTGATGGGCACCATGCTCTACTCCTACCGCAATCCAGGAGTGACTTCTGACGCTAACACCTCTCAACCTTCTGATCTCTTCTTGGGAAGTGAATGAGCTTTGATGGAGGAAGAAAGGATAATAATGGAATATTAGACAATTCTCACAAAAGGGATGCAATATCTTGGGCAAGGGGGGGAAGTAAAATCGGGCAGAGTTTCATTTTCTTATTCTTATATGTGAAATGAGACCCCAACACCTCCTTTTATATGACAAAAGGTTGGTTATTCAGTTGGGTGACGAGCTATAGTTGGTGGATTAGTTGGGAAACTACCCAATAGCCCATAATCTCAACGAATTCCTTGCAACTTTTTAATTTTTTCAACTTTTGCAAGTATACGTAGGTTGTAATGGTGCAACATGCATATGTACGCGATCTGTAGTGGTGCAGGGTGTTTGCAACTTCAAAAAATTGTTTTTTAAGAAGAGAAAATTAGTAGTGCTTTGGAAAAAGATGAAAGTAAGAGGGCCAAAGGCCAGGTATGCATGTGTAGAGAAATTTAGGGTTATAACACATGGGCATGTGTTGAGGTACTGTCTTATCATTCAGAAGTATACGATTTCACCCAATACAATACATTGAGACTTCTTTACATCTACAACACATGCTACAAATCAATGTAGAGCGTTGGACATGAGTTTCGACATATTAAATGAGACAACATCAAGAATAAATGAAACCCCCCAAGGACCTGGAAGAGGTCAAGGAGGTGGGGGTGGAGGTGGATTCATAGGAGGAAGAAATGGGGGAAGAGGGTCGAGAATATTTTACAACTGCGATGAACAAGGTCACTTGGCTCGAGACTTACCTCACCCAATATCTCCACGGTGCTCTTAGTGCAGAACTAACAAGCATGTAACCGAAGACTACCCATAACTGATAGAGAAATGGGAAAATCAGGTTCGTCAACGAGGAGATAAATTCATATGATCAGAACTAAGAAAGTAGATAGAGGGAAAACTACCTAACATCAAAATCATTACCAATGGAGAAAAAAAATATGGGGCAGATGCAGACAGTCAGCCCAAGTTTCAGAAAGCAACTCCCAAGGATGACAGGTATGAACCTTTGAAACAAAACTTGTTCTTCAAAGATGCAATATAAGTATTTAAGAGTATCTCTGCTCTAGAAATAGTGGAGAATTCCCCTAAAGTCACCTTTCAACCTAAACTTGTGCAAGCCCCTACCTCACCACCTACACCTAGAAACCCTGTAATTCCAAAGAGACACCCTGAGTAGTCCCAAAATGTAATCAATCTCTAGTTTCAATTTTTCTTTTATATCCTTGGGGATGACCAACTAACTGATAAGTTGCGCAACACCTTGTACCTAATACTGGGAAATGAGGGAACCCCATTGCTAGCGGGAAAATCCCCCCTTTAACTACACCAAGGTTCAATATGTAGACATAGCAAATAGCCATCTAAAATTTAATCAATTTTCTATTCTACCCCAAACATACCAAAACTAGTGTAAAGAAATCAAATGAGAGAAGTTATCGGGTAACTATACCTTTGATCCCACGTCTAGTGATGATATCCTCAAGCTTGGAAGTTCCATTGACTGTACATCTCCTCCAAAGGCTGATCTGCATCCAAAGATAGGAAAAAAAGAACTACAAGCATGTTATTATATACATAAGTTAGGGTTAGATGTTAAATGATAAGTATAAATCAATAAAAATAATCAAGACACCGTCATTTGGGACAAAAAAATGTAATTCTTTTATTCATCATAAAAAGACTATACCTTACAATCTGAGTCGAACACCATTATGTGAACCTGGTATGGGATCCTCTTTACCATGCTCCAAGTGCACCTTGAATGAAATTCTTCTCTCAACCTTATGACCACCTCTATGGAAGGGAATGGATTGAATGGAGGAAGAATGGGTTGATTAGGGAATGTTGAGGCAATATCTCACAAAAGGCAACAATATCTTGTGAGAGGGGAAGTGAAATTGGGTAGAGTTTCATTGCTCTTATGCTTAGATGTGAAATGAGAAACCAACACCTCCTTTTACATGGAAAAAGGATGGTTATTCGGTTTGGTGACGGGCTATAGTAGGTGGATTAGTTGGGAAACATCCAATAGCCCATGAATTTCAACGAATTCCTTGCAAATTTTTAATTTTTGCAACTTTTGCAAGTATATGAAGGATGTAATGGTGCATCAAGCGTATGTATGCGATATATAGTAGTGAAACAATCATATGTATGTGGCATGTAATGGTGTTGGGTGTGTACATCTTCTAGAAAATTTCTTTTTAAGAAGAGCTTCTTAGCAGTGCTTTGGAAAAATATGCAAGTAAGAGGGCCAAGGCCATGTATGCATGAGTAGGGAATTTTAGGGCTATAACAGATGCCCCTTAATGTGTGAGTTCAGAGGAGAAACTAATGGAAAAAATACATTACAATACATTCACCAATGTACAAAATCGAGTGAGCCTGGTACCAGAGTTCGAGAGGTGCCATCTACAAAACAAAAATTATCTCTTTGAGGCGGTCATACCCATGTTCGGGATGAACTAAGTCATGGATTCCAATCAAATACACTGCAGATCCATGTCATATAACTTTATAAAGTGTATTTGCGAGTGATACACAACAGATCTACATCTCAAAATTAGTCGAAGATATACAAGTATAGTATCCATATTCAAGAAGCTAGTGATGCATGATGGCTGGAGATAAGGCCTTCATAGTTCGAGAAACAACTTCAATATCTTAAAAAATCAGGTAGGAGTACAATGGGAGTGTATAAATCACTACCATGAGGTATTCGACAGCTCATCGGGAAAATACATGAGAATCTCATTGCTCAGGCATAGAACTTTGTCGATTTTGAATCAGGACTTGACTGGACTCTCGGGGTGGTCAGCTCATGAGGTGAAGAGACAAACTACAAAAAGGATGACTCAAGTTGGGTGAAACTTCCCTTGGAAAAAAGAATGAAATATGATTATACTTAGGCAACATGACATTGACATAAGTTCATGATGCATGAGGCAGTGCAAACTATCCATGTGTTTCGAAGAGTAACCAAACAGAGGAGGACAAAAATCTATGTAGAGAGAACAATTTCCTAAGGTCATACTAGATCCCAATTCTTGATGAACAAATGAAAGGATGTTCTTTGTCCAAGGGTGACTCTATGTACTTATGAAAAAAGAATACATATTTCTCGTCCCCTCTATTGAAAATATTTGATTTTTTTGTCTTTTTCAATTTTTTAAGAGCTTGAAAAAGAATAAAATAATGCTACGTTACAAAGGAGGAACGAGTGTCACAAGTAGGCATACTAGTTCCAAGTGCAAGGAAAATTCTAATGATCAGAGAAAGGAGACATGTGTAGGAAAAGGATACTCAGGGAAAATTCCTCCATGGGTCAAGGTTTCAGGTCACAGAGGAAATAAGTGCTACAGGGATTGCGTATAAGGCATGCTTCAAAGGTTCAGTTGAGAGAAACATAGAGTCGACATTAGGCCAAAGACACAGAGATGAAAATGAAATTAATCAAGACACAATGAGACCCCTTCCATGTAATTTTTACAAGCCCAGAGAATGTAATATTGGTATTATTTTCACATTTAGAGAGTCTGAAAAAACATAAAAGAAGACTCCAGGGAGTACCTTTTTCAGAGATAGTCTAGTTGGTTTGAAAAAGGGTTAAAATTGAAGAAAAACAATGTCTATTCAAAACCATTTTAACGAGTGTGAAAAAGACAAGATCACTCAACAATCTTTCCAATTTTAAGGAGTCTGAAAAGTGTAAATGTGTTGACCTGCACATAATAGATCTAGCTAAACAATGATACACACATTTGCAGAGAGAATTGGAAAAAGAAGAAGAAGGAGAGAAATAATTCTCATTAACCGTAATGAATAAAGAATAATTTACACATGATATACTCTGTATACCTCAATGAGTTCGACTTGAGGTGAAACAAGTTGCCATAGTGGTGGTCTAGAGTGATTTGGACACATACCAGCAATTACGGTAGTGAACTACCACCTATTCTAGTCTCTCAGGCAGTTACGGGAGTGAACTGCCACCTAGTTGTGTTAACTAGTCAACTAGTCTTCAGTTAACTGACTGAATAGAAAGTAGTGAGGAGTTAACTCACGGAATCAAGGCTAATGTGCCACTTTGGTGATGATACCAAGGAAATGTCAAATTAGCATGGTGATGATGCCAATGTTGCATGGTTATGATCCCAATGCAACATCTAAACACAACTCAACTAGTCAAACTGAAGTGTGAACTGAAAGAGAATATTCTCCAGGTGGAGTATTCTTTCCTAAAATATAGGAGACTGGATAATGACTAATTATGACTAATAAACAACTAAAAACCTTAGGAAAAGGAAATCCTAGGTGTGTGTGAAGTAACTCCAACACCCCCCCTGAACATCACTATGGTGAAAATAAAGATTGGGTCCCGGCAACGAGGCCATGTTAGGTACCCAAGTACAAAAGATACA
>ML815322.1:4193-77436 GCA_009831015.1 Picea engelmannii
AATAAGAAGATCCATCCACATAGTGGAAAAGGGTCATAGCAGTATCTGAAAAGAATAATACCACTGTAGAATATGCAGACTGAACGCTGGTAACTAGCTCCTGATCTGGGGCATTGATGTTCTCTACAGAAGGTGGAATAGAGTCATCAAATAAAATATGGAAGTGGTTTTCATCCCAGAAATGACAACTATCCATATACCAATCATCACAATCGTCCTCAAAATCATACCAAGCATATCTTTCTTGATTATATTCATTCATAAGGCCCTGCATAAGAAATCTCTCCTGCATTTCATTCAATGAATCTTGAATACTATGAAAATTATCATTGAGGCCATATGTGAGGCTGGCTGTGAGGCTATGTGTGAGGCTGTTTGTGAGGCTATGTGCAAATGCATCCAATCTGTCATCCAATTGGGCTTTGAATGATTCAAGAATTTCTTTCAAGGTTTGAGACGAAATAGCCATCTGAGCATCCTATAAACTCTTTGGTCCTACAGCCATCACGGAAAAACTCAAAAAATAAACCCAAGAAGTTTCGGCAAAAAATCGCGGTTTTTTCTGGAAAAACCCTAAAAAACTGTTGAACTTAAAATGCTCATAACTTCACTTCCCGGACTCCGTTTTGGCTGATTTTTTTTTTGAAATTGGGTGAAATTGTGAGAAGAACTCAGATCTGTAATTTATTTGGGTAAATTCATCATCCAACTGATACATAAATCAAAATAAATCGCGCCGCCGTCCGCAGAAAAAACACTAAAAATTGCAGATTTTAAAACCTCAATATCTTGACCTTCCGGACTCCATTTCGGACGATTTTTTTTTTTAACTTGGATGTTTTTATGAGAGAAAATCAGATATACAACCTTTTTCTACAAATTTTGCACAGAAATATACTGAAAATGTCTGGAATGTTGCGGCCCTCTTTTTTCTTCTCCGAAAAAAAAAATCTGCAAAAATAAAAATAGTTGCCCACAACTCCGGCCCTGGAAAGTGCTTTGATACCACTTGTTATATCTAACTACCATAGTGGGCCTTATTTAATAATATAGTGGACCTAATCCACCT
Organism: Picea engelmannii; assembly: GCA_009831015.1. Taxonomy (NCBI): domain Eukaryota; kingdom Viridiplantae; phylum Streptophyta; class Pinopsida; order Pinales; family Pinaceae; genus Picea; species Picea engelmannii. The sequence goes on from ML815322.1 coordinate 5,263, forward strand.
TACATTGAATGACCTCCACTATTATCACTATGGGCCCTCTGGGCCCCCCCCACTACCTCTCTAGCTACCTTACAAGGCATCTCGACTCTCCAAGTCGCAATCTCTGAAATGGAGTTTAGTTGTTAGCGCCTTTCGCAATTTCATATTTTGGCATTTCGTGATTTTGCATGTCACGAATTCCTGTCGTGAGTTGCTTCCTTGACTCCTCCAACTCCCGGTATCCAAAACTCCGAAATGGAGTCAGATCAATAGTCCACAATCTTGATGATTCGACGGTCCAGATATTTCTTTGATCAACAACTCAGATTAAGTCGTGGTTTTGCATTTCACGATTTTGGCATTCTTGTCATGAGTGTTCTTGACACCTCCAACTCCCAATATCTGAAACTCTGAAATGGATTCAAATCAACGTATTTCGGAGTTTCACATTTCTCCGTTTCGTCATTCTTGTCATGAGTGTCCTTAACACCTCCAACTCTTGGTATCTGAAACTCTAAAGTGGAGTCAGATCAATGTATTTCAACGATTCACATTTCACCGTTTCGGCATTCTTGTGATGAAGTGTTTCGACACTTCCAACTCCCGGTATCTGAAACTCCGAAATAGAGTGTAGCTTCTGATACCCGAAATGGAGTTTAGCTTCTAATCTTGCCATGCAATCATCGTTGTGTTGTTGGTCATGATCTTTTTCATCAATGACAAACACGCATACTCTGACTCTGTCTGAAAATATGCCAACAAAGTTGTGGTCGTCGGATGTGTAATCTCCAAATCAACGATAGGCATAGATTGCGGAGATCGAAAGGAGAATTAAATATCGCGCTAGTTCCAATCCCGCAATTAGTTAGGACCATCCGATCTTATATATTCGAATATCAACGATTGTGGTTGACTCACCAACAATGCACAACTTCAAATTGTGGAGTTTGGGTGTCGAGTTAAATCACTCACAAGTTGTGGTTCCGTAATCATCGTCGACCGTTAATCTGCTTCAAAGATTCCACATCGACCATTGGATCACTTTTGAGTGGAAGGAAAGGATAAGCAGAAAGGTCGAGTTCTTGATTATCCGAATAGTTGTTAGTGATCAGATAAAACCCGAATTCTCGTTAGCCGTCGGATAATTTTAAAGTACAAGGATAGGTTAAGCGAGGTAAAAGGGTTGATATTTCGATTATCCGAATACCCGTCAACTGTCGGATCAAACCTGAATTCCCTTCAATCATCGGATCATTTCAAGTGGAAGGATAGGATAAGTGAGGTAAAAGATCTGAGATCTCATTTATGCGAATTTTCGTCAGTCATTAGATCATTCTAAGTGGAAGGATAGGATAAGAAAGAAGAGTTGCATCACAGATATATCGAGCCATCGATCTAGGATCATGATCGATGAGCAACACTTAGTTTGGGTATAAATATGTGAGGAGGTTAAGCTCCAGAAAAATCTCACTTCAGATTTTTCAGTTTGAGATTTGAAAGACCCGAAGCTCGGAGAGAAGAAAATCCAAAATGAATAAGGACCATCAGATCTAGAGAACACAATGATCGTTAGATCAGGGAGATCTACGTCAGCAAGGATATGTGGCAAACCATGTTAGAAGATCTACGTCAATGGACCACGTCATCAAAGACATATGGTATATCACGTCAGCAAGGACATCTAGGAGACCAAGTTAGCAAGGACGTGTGGCAGACCACGTCAGAAAGGACACGTGGCAAACCATCTCAGAAGACCACGTCAATAGGTACACATGGAATAATCAGATGATGACAAGTGTCAAGATGAAATTGGCTCGTGCCATGTGAACAAGTGACGTAAGCAAGTTAAGTCACTCTGGGAGATTTGCTTTAGCAGTTTTACCACCAAGAAATGCCATAAGTCCTAAAGTCCCGAAGGAAAAAGGTCTGAAGTCACTCTTAGCCTTCGATCTGAGATACATTTTGGAAGTTAGGACAACCATTAGATCCAAGATAAGAATATGTGCCACATGAGGAGATCCACGTTAGCAAGACTACGTCAGCAAGGACACATGGCACAGTCAGAGAATGATAAGTGTCTAGTTGAATCAACATTTCAGGTATGTGCAAATCATGAATCTGAGTGACACGTGGCAGCTACTCATCTCATGACACGTCATCAAGTGACATAAGAAAGTTATGTCACTATGGGAGTTTTACCACCAACACTTGCCCAAAGTCTCGAATGCCGAAATCCCTAAGTGGACATGAGACATCCGATCTAAAGATCACTTCAGGGGCATTCTTGACCATCGATATACTACATTGGAAGGATAGTGTAGGTGGAAGTATTAACTGACAACAAGCGGTCTCCACCACTTATGACTTACCAGGTGATCACTCCGGAGGAAATAAGGGGTTGAGATTTGAAATCTCCGAAGTCCAGAGACCTGAAGGAGATCTCAACCATCGATATGATGTCGGGTGTACTCTAAACTGTTGATTAAAACACAGTGGAAGGATAGTGTAAGTATAATAACGAAGTCACGGATTAAATGGTGGTCATCCATCTCATTTCTTGATTAAGTCCTAGCCATCAGATTAAGCAATGAAATGATATATGTAAGGATCATATATGACCATTGATCTAGTTCTGTGATATAAATGTGAGGAGTCTGATCTGTTTGTCGAAATCGTATTCAGAAGATTTGAAAGGTTGGAAGTCCCCGAAGACCCGAAGGGAAAAGTCCCGAAGTTCTGACAATCGTCCATCTCATCGAGAGATTCAATTGTGACTGTTGAATTGATAAGAACTCATCTGGCCTCACGTGAGGTCACCACTCATGGAAAAAGAGTGTCATGCGGAGGAAAATGAAGGAGATATGGACCTGAGGTCCGCATGAATATCAGAGAGAAGAAGAAGTGAAGAAGGTGCAAATATTAGAAGAAAGAAGAAGTGAAGGAGCAGATATCAGAGGAAAGATAAAGCGAAGAAGACACGAATTTCAAATAGAATATGAAGTGTGGTGATAAGCGTTGATGGTATACCTCTGATCATGAAATAGAGTTGATTCAATAATGGATCACTGCTACTAGAGTTGAATTACTGTGTGAACTCTAGTTGGATATACTGTATTCTATTAGCAAGTTGGGTCTTGCTTGAGAGTTGGTGCTCTCCGAGGAGTTGGTTCTCCTTACTTTAGTTGATGCTGAAATGAAATAGTTGGTGTTGGGAAAATACTTATTACTATATTCACATATATACATATACATTATACAAAATCTTATACAAACATATGATATCTCTTGTCCATTGTGATTATGATTGAATTGTTCTTAATCTGTTCAATTATGTTTTAACTGCTAACTTGTAAGAAGAAAAGTTAGAATAGTCCACAAACTAATTCACCCCCCCCCCCTTAGTGTGGGTGGTGTGTTCAACAATTTGTATCAGAGTTGGTTCCTTCAGCACAGTTTAACCACTGGAAGGTAGATCCTGAAGAAACAGGTGGACAGATGGCTCTCTCTGCAATTGAAGCTCCCTTATTTGATGGAACAAATTATTCTTGATGGAGAGAAAATATGAAACAATATTTTAAGTCAATAGGATATGAAGTTTCGAATTCAGTAGTAAGCAATCCCTGGAACTTAACTACCTCAAATAATCTATCCAAGATTACAGTCCAAAGAAAAACAAGGAAGAACAATGAAGTGGCATTGAAGATTCTTCTCAATGGATTATCAAATACAGTCAAGGCAAGCATAGGACTATGCACATCCGCCAAGGACTTATGGATGAAATTAGAAGAGATGTATCAAACCAAAAGAAAAGACACATAAGACATTCCTATCAAGGATGAAGAGGAAGACTCAACCATCAATAAAGGTAAAGACTCTCCACAATATTTCGATTGCAATAATGTTGATATGGAATCCTCACCTACAAGTAAAGAAGAAGACTCGGATATAATAAAAGAATCTTTTGTTATCATTTATCTCATGGAAGAAGTAGAAGAAGAACTATCAAAGGCCAAACAAAAGGTTGATTGGAGTCTCTGTGAATACTGTTATGACCATAATGATTCAGACTATAGCTATCTTCATGACTACACTAAAGAATTTCTTGAAAAGAATCAAAATCATATCTTAGAAATAAAGGAAATGCTCAAGGACAATGTGTTAAGAACCAGAATAGATCTACAAATATAATCACCACAAATACTGAATACACAATAGATCCACAAAGCAAGATAGAAGAAACGACACTTTATTATTACCAAACCCTTGAGGTAGGGAAACACCATACAATGGATCCTATTATGGAAGGGATCCTCTCCTGTTCACTTGCCTCTTCGAGGGGGCATCCTCCTATTGAGCTACTTCTCCAAACACAATATTTTTCTTCATGTCCCATTACATTGCTTGAATCCCTTTATATAGTGCTACCATCACCTAAGAACATTCTAGAGGAGGAATATTCTAGAAGTAGAACCTTCTAAGAAGTCCTCTTACATTTATTATATCTAATTACCAATTTATTATATCTAACTATCATAGTGGACCTTATTTAATAATATAGTGGACCTAGTCCACCTTACATTGAATGACCTCCACTATTATCACTATGGGCCCTTTGGGCCCCCCCACTACCTCTCTAGCTACCTTGCATTACATCCCCCTTATGAAAGTGTTGTCCTCAACGCTTGATGTACAACCATATACCAGGGTCCCATGGATAATTGTGGACCATAATGCTAAAGAAGACTGAAGAACCAAGGTCCCATGTAGAAAGGAAATCCACCATGCTGAAGTAGTCCAACCACCATTGTAAGCCCAGGTCCCATGTCCAAGTGCTCATGTGAACTCCCCGTGGAATATTTTGGAACCCAATAACCAACTCCAAATGATGCTCCCAAGACTGACACCTATCATGTGGATCCAAGTAAGAAGATCCATCCACATAGTGGAAAAGGGTCGTAGCAGAATCTGGAAGGAATAATGTCACTGTAGAATATGCATACTGAACGCTGGTAACTAGCTCCTGATGTGGACATTGATTTTCTCTACAGAAGGTGGAGTGGAATCATCAAATAAAATATGGAAGTGGTTGTCATCCCAGAAATGACAACTATCCATATACCAATCATCACAATCATCCTCAAAATCATACCAAGCATATATTTCTTGATTATATTCATCCTTGAAGCCCTCCATAAGAAATATCTCCTGCATGTTATTCAATGAATCTTGAATACTACGAAAACTATCATTGAGGCCATCTGTGATGATATTTGTGAGGTTGTCTGTGAGGCCTTGTGCTAACACATCCAATCTATCATCCAATGTGTGAAACAATTGGGCTTTGAATGATTCAAAAATTTCTTTCAGGTTTTGAGAAGAAATATCCATCTGAGCACCCTATGAACCCTTCGGTCCCGCAGCCGTCACGAAAAAACCCCCAAAAAATAAGTTACAACAAAAAATCGCGGTTTTTTCTGAAAAAACCCTAAAAAACTGTTGAAGTTAAAATGCTCATAACGTCACTTCCCGGACTCCGTTTCTGCTGATTTTTTTTTTTAATTGGGTGAAATTGTGAGAGGAACTCAGATCTGTAATTTATTTGGAAAAATTCGGCCTCCAAATGCTACAAAAATAAAAACAAATCGCGCCGCCGTTCGCAGAAAAACCCTGAAAAATTGCAGATTTTAAAACCTCAATATCTTGACCTTCCAGACTCCGTTTTGGATGAATTTTTTTTTTAACTTGGGTGTTTTTCTGAGAGGAACTCAGATATACAACCTTTTTCTGCAAATTTTTCACAAAAATACACTGAAAATGTCTGGAATGTCGCGGCCCTCTTTTTTCTTCTCCGAAAAAAAAAATCTGCAAAAATAAAAAATATTTGCCCACAACTCTGGCCAAGGAAAGTGCTCTGATACCACTTGTTAAGAACCAGAATAGATCTACAAATATAATCACCACAAATACTGAATACACAATAGATCCACAAAGCAAGATAGAAGAAACCACACTTTATTATTACCAAACCCTTGAGGTAGGGAAACACCATACAATGGATCCTATTATGGAAGGGATCCTCTCCTATTCACTTGCCTCTTCGAGGGGGAATCCTCCTATTGAGCTACTGCTCCAAACACAATACTTCTCTTCATGTCCCATTACATTTCTTGAATCCCTTTATATAGTGCTACCATCACCTAAGAACATTCTAGAGGAGGAATATTCTAGAAGTAGAACCTTTTAAGAAGTCCTCTTACATTTATTATATCTAATTACCCATTTATTATATCTAACTACCATAGTGGGCCTTATTTAATAATATAGTGGACTTAGTCCACCTTACATTGAATGACCTCCACTATTATCACTATGGGCCCTTTGGGCCCCCCCACTACCTCTCTAGCTACCTTGCACAATGAAAATATAGTATATGAGCAGGATAATCAGTTAGAAGAAAAAGAAGAGGAGATCGAGAAGCTGAAGAAAGAAATTAGTCAAGTAAAAGAAAAGAAGATGGAAGATAATGAGCTTAGTAATCAAAAGCATATACTGGAAATAGAAGAAAAGCTCAAAGACAATGAAGAAATCATATATGAGCAAATATTCAGTTACAAAACAAAGAAGAGGAGATCGAGAAGATGAAGAAAGAAATTAGTCAAGTAAAAGAAAAGGAGAAGGAAGATGATGAGATTTGCATTCAGAAGCATATCCTGGAAATAAAAGAAAAGCTCAAAGACAATGAAGAAATCATATCTGAGCAAAAGATTCAGTTAGAAAACAAAGAAGAAGAGATTAAAAGATTGAAAACAGAAGTTACTAATCTAACAAAAGAAAAGAAAGAGGAGATCGAGAGACTGAAAAATGAAATCATTCAAGCAAAATAAGAAAAGAAAGAAGATGATGAACCAAGAAAAAGACTTGCATACCTAAAAGAACTAAGGGAAATCTATGTCAATCTTAAAATCCAACTTGAAGAAGCCAAAAGAAGGGAGGAGCTAGTGAGGAACCAGCTGAACAAAAAGGAAGAATCATGTCATAAGCTGGAAGAAGAAGTTGTGAATCTTAGAAAGAAGGTTGAGAAGTCGAACACCCAAATCAAGTTCTTGAATAGCTCCATGAATCTGGATGAGATCTTGGATAGTCAGAGATCAAAAAATGACAAATCTGGTCTTGGATACAACAAGGAAGAAATCAGTACCCCTAAGAAACCTGATGCAGGCCCTTCATTTGTAAAGGGTGAAAATAGGTCTGGAACAAGTCCTTCATTTGTAAATGATGAAGATAGGTCTGACACGGCTCCTTCATTTGTAAAAAGTGAAAGAAGGTATGACTCAGGTTCTTCATGTTCAAGAAATAAAAGCAACACTACAAAATTTAGAAGATCAGGTCTGTTAGCACTGAAAGTCACACTTTGACTGCTAAATTGTAAGCTCAGCACCCATCAGAATGTAAAAGATAACTTTGGTTTTGAATAGGTGGATCAGTAAGATGGATAAAGAAAGAGAGAGGGAAACAAACTGTAGATCAGTAGGCTACACCAATAGGCAATGGAGTCACAAACATCCCACTCATCGAAGGCACAAAAGCTGCTCAACAGAAAACAAGATTATATGATGATAGGTGGAAGAATGAAGAAGGAAAACATAAGATAGAATTTTCACTAAAAAAATATCCTCTCAATTTAATGAATCAACAGATACTTGAATATGAACAATGACTGATGGGAAAAATACAACAGATCCTCTGCTGCTTAGGGATCCATAAATCATTGACAGCCTTTGATCCTCAAATCTGAAATATATTCAAATAAGAAGAAATATAAAAGAAGAGTTACAATCTGAAATTACATCTCTCATGAGTCTCCAATTGTAGTAATGCTTACAATCAAAAAATGCCCACAGGCTTACAAATGAACACACACAGGAAAACTGCCTACTCCTACTCTCTCTAGCCTCTCTTGGTTCATCCTTCCCCTTCACCGAAAGATATCTCCCTCTTTAAATAGAAAATAGCATCCCAATAACCTAAGAAGGTCTAACCCCATCTCCTCCATTGGATTCTAAGCCTTGGAGATAGGTGGCAACAATCAAAGAGACAAAAATCCAACAAATTGTTGATTTTCAGGAATTTGTTGGAAGTCATTAATAAATTGTTTCCACCTCATGCATGAGGCCTTTGCTGGAGCTAAATATTAGGTACAGGTGTCCCTTGACATCTAACTGATCCTTTAGAATTCATTCGAACCCTCCTTGACATGTGGCAACCTCCCAACAAGGCGAATATCAAAACCATGACCGCTACAGGAAATTAGTATGCAGCGCCACTGTGCAAAGTACGCAACAACTACTTCTATATCCAATATCTCTCAAACCAAAACACATTTTAAAAAGATCAAAGAGGTTTTTGTTATTTGGAATTTTATGAACAAAAACCTCCTCCATTTTTCAAAAATGCATCCTCAACTACTCATAACCCAAGTTTTAAATTAGTGACTCAAAACTGGAAAAATAACTCTACACAATTCATCCTCTGCCAGAATATTACACAACGCCTATAGGTAGTGCCCGACTGTGTTTCTACATGCAATTTGGTAGCATAAATCCATGGGTTCTTTGATTCTTGAACTTGGATATTGGGAATAACTCAATATAATTTCAATTTTCCCCAAAACAAATAAAAATCCCATAACAATTGTATTCATTTGCCAAAATGAATAATGAAATGCAGATTTTGTTCTCTATGAAATATTAGGTAGTGCCTATAGGTAATGCCACTTATGAAACGTTGAGGCATAAACCAATATTGTGCTAACAAGGTCAAGGAATACATACAGAAGCTAATCATACACCTCAAAGCAAGTTTAGAAGAGAGACACCTTCATGGATGAATCAAAGAAGGTATGAGAGTGTTTTTAACGGTTATTGTTTTTCTTGTAATGAATATGGWCATAAAGCYTTGGATTGTAGGCATCATGGAAGAAAAMAWKTTKGTAGGTTCAACAAYARTATAAKATGTTGGAACTRCARTCATGTTGGACATATTKCTACACATTGTTACACTATGAGATGCTACAGTTGTGGTGGATATGGCCACAAAGCCCATAATTGTTGGAACTCAAGAAAATAGTCAATGAGAAATGCTTCATACAATATGACAAAAAGAGTAAATGAAACATGGAAGAAAAATGAAGTTGCAGTAGTAGAATATCAAAGAACAAAGTTCAAGAAACCAGGACACTCACAGATGTGGATAGAAAATACTAAACAACTGAACATGAGTGAAGTTAATTACTGCAAAGAGAATTGCAATCATGTGACAAGTATAGTATAAAATTTCTCAGACAACTTTAGAGAAATTTACAGTAAAGAAGCATCTTGGATAAAGATGGATACATCTGGTTAGAGATCGATGAGAATCAATGGGCAGATCCAAGGGCTATTTGAATAATATGAGCTACAATTGTGCAGTATTCCAGTAGGACAACAACATTCGCAAAAGCAACATCTGATGTACAAAATGATGTACATGACATCTTGTAGAGATAACAAGAGGAGAGACCCAGTAAAAAAAAGCTACCCTTTTAGAAACAAAGGGGGAGAACAGTTAGTAAAAACTCAGGGGAATTATTTTGGTTAGTAAATAAGAAAGTAATTAGATGAAGTTTTGAAAAGACTTGATCACTACAAAAATTGGTATCAAGAAGAATACTCATTTGAAACACAAAAATCCCAATCAACCAAGATAAGAAGTTAGTAAATTAATAGGGGAAGAAACCTTGTCAGGAAGAGCTACCTTTTCAGAAACAAAGGGGGAGAGTAGTCAGAAATAGAGAGAGAGCATATTGACAGGGGGATTCATTTAGTTATGGCATGCATAACATGATTGTAGGAAGAGTTGCCCAAGTTCATATTATGGTCAGTAACATATAGAGCTTTACCACAAGAGGAAAAACCCTTTTTCCATTGATGTCAAAGGGGGAGAGAAAACTTCATAAGAGGAAAGTATCATCACAAGGGGAGTTTTGTATATGAATTTAGTGTGTTGCCCTCAATGACAAAGGAGGATATTGTTGGACATATTGTCATTGATGTCAACATTCGATGTGATGATTTGTTGATTATGAATTATCATTGTGATTTACCATAGATGAGATTGTCATTGATGTCAACAGTATATCAGTTAGCAAAGAGAATTTCAAACAATAAGAAGAGAAGCAAGTTTAATCTCAGGAGGAAAAGTATACTAAAGATCGACAGAATAACATCACCTTAAGGTTGAAGCAATTCGTGATTATTGTTGATCACGATAGTATCAACAATGTTCCTAAGACCAAATCTCAGAAGGAAAAATGCAGTACAGAAGCAAATGAAGATCAAATCTCAGAAGGAAGAGCGCATTGCAGAAGTATCATCGGGATCGATGGAAATATTGAAAAGTCAACCAATGCACAAGAAAAGGTGAGAAGCCTCAGTAGTTGTCCGATCAAGAAATTGACAGTGTTCATCGTCTCATATAATAGACATCATTCATATGAGTGACCGTGGGCTTGAGGACTATTGAAGGATCGTGACCATTGGATTTGCAAGCCAGGTCAACAACAGGGATAGATTAAAAGAGACCGGAAGGAGAATTAAACGACTCGCCAGTTCCAATCCCACAATTGGTCTAGATCATCAGATCTCATAGACTCAAATATCGATGACTAGAGTTGATCCAACAAACAATCATATTAAGTCAGATTGAGTTGTGATCGTCGGATGTGCAATCGTCGGATCAACGGAAGGGATAGATTGTGGAGATCATAAGGAGAATTAAATATCACGCTAGTTCCAATCCCACAATTAGTTAGGATAGTACGATCTTATAGCTTTGAATATCGATGATTGTGGTTGACTCACAAAAAACGCACAACTTCAAATTGTGGAGTTTGGGTGTCAAGTTAAATCACTCGCAAGTTGTCATTCCGCAATCATCGTCGACCATTAATATACTTCGAAGAGTCCACATAGACTGTTTGATCACTTTTGAGTGGAAGGATAGGATAAGCAAAAAGGTTGAGTTCTTGATTATCCAAATACCCATCAGTCGTCGGATCAAACCCAAATTCATGTCAGTCATCATATCATTTTAAAGTGAAAGGATATGTTAAGCGAGGTAAAAGGGTTGATAGTTTGATTAACTGAATACCCGTCAGCCGTCGGATCAAACTTGAATTCCCTTCAGCCGTCGGATCATTTTGAGTGGAAGGATAAGATAAGCAAGGTAAAAGATATTAGATATCATTTATGCAAATTTCCATTAGTCGTTGGATCATTCTAAGTGGAAGGACATGATAAGCTAGAAGAGCTACATCACAGACAGATTGAGCCATCGATCTAGGATCATGATCAACGAACAACACTTAGTTCGGGTATAAAGATGCAAGGAGGTTAAGCTCCGAAAAAATATCACTTCATATTTTTCAGTTTGAGATTTGAAAGACCCGAAGCCCGGAGAGCCGGAAATACGAAATGAATAAGGACCATTGGATCTGGAGAACATACGATGACCATTAGATCAGGGATATCTATGTCAACAGACCACATCAGCAAGGACACATGGAAGACCACGTCAGAAGATCTACATCAGCAGACGACATCAACAAAGACATATGGAAGATCACGTCAGCAGACCACGTCAGCAAGGATGTATGGGAGACCACGTCAACAAGGACGTGTGGCAGACCATGTCAGCAAGGACACATGGCAGACCACATCATCAAGTACACATGCCATAATCATATGATGAAAAGTGTGAAGAGGAAATTAGCTCGTGCCATGTCAACAAGTGACTTAAGCAATTTATGTCACTCCGAGAGATTTGCTTTGGGAGTTTTACCACCAAGAAATGTCAAAATTCCCAATGTACCGAAGGACAAAGGTCTGAAGTCACTCTTAGTCATTGATCCGAGATACATTTCGGGAGTTAGGACAACCGTTAGATCCAGGAGAATAACATGTGCCACATGAGGTGATCCACATCAGCAAGGACACATGGCACAGTCATAGAATGACAAGTGTCAAGATGAATCGACATTTCAGGTACATGCAAATCATGAATCTGAGTGACAAGTGGCAACTACTCATCTCGTGACATGTCATCAAGTGACATAAGCAAGTTAAGTCACTCTGCGAGGCTTACTTCAGGAGTTTTAATTTGGTATTTTTACCACCATCACTTGCCCAAAGTCCCGAAGTCCCAAATGTCGAAGTCCTAAAGTGGACATAATATGATCGATATGAAGATCACTTCAGGAGCATTCTCGATCGTCAATCTACTATAGTGGAAGTATTAACTGAAAGCAAGCAATATCCACCACTTATGACTTACTCAGCAGGTGATCACTTCGGAGGAAAGAAGGGGTTGAGATTTGAAATCTCCGAAGTCTGGAGACCCGAAGGAGATCTCGACCGTCGATCTGATGTCGAGTGTACTCTCAACCATTGATCAAAATAGAGTGGAAGGATAGCGTAAGTATAATATATGAAGTCATGGTGTAAATGGTGGCCATCCATATCATTGCTTGATTAAGTCATGGCCATCAGATTAAGCCATGAAAGGATAGATGTAAGGATTGTATATGACCATTGATTTGGTTCCGTGATATAAATGTGAATCGTCTGATCTATTCGGTGAAATAGTATTCGAGGGATTTGAAAGGTTAGAAGTCCCCAAATACCCAAAGGGTAAAGTCCCGAAGTTCCGACAATCGTCCATCTCATTGGGAGATTGAATCACCGTCGTTGGTCATATGGTAAAGATATTTAAAGGGAAGAATGTAATGCGTCGCTTAAATTTATAAGCCTATGGTCCTACGTCAATGATCATATGAAAATGGTCTGAAGGAACCACTGATTTCTGTAATCACAAAAATGAAGGAAATCAATCCATACCTGTGATTGATTTACAAAAGTGAAGGGGACACCAAGTTTAAATTTGAAGACCCTAAACGATGATCTCTGGTAGTCCCAAAGTTGTTAATGAAAAAATTGGTTATAACTTGTTGCACAGGTCGGCTCAATAACTTAAACAAGTTTTGAGCATAAGCAAGTATAAATACAACCATGATTGGTTCACTAGAGGGGTGCTTGTGGAAGAAGACGGGCTTGTGGAAAATATAGGCTCACGGAGAAAGAGCGGCCTATGGAGGAAAATGAAGGAGATACGAACCTAAGGTCCACGCGAATATCAGAGAGAAGAATAAGTGAAGAAGGTGCGAATATAAGAGGAAATAAGAAGTGAAGAAGGCGTGGATATTAGAGGAAAGATAAAGCGAAGAAGGCATGAATTTTAGATAGAAGATGAAGTGTGGTGATGAGCATTGATGGTATACCTCTGATCATGAAATAGGGTTGATTCAATAATGGATCACTACTACTAGAGTTGAATTACTATATGAACTCTAGTTGGATAGACTGTGTTCTATCAGCAAGCCGAGTCATTTGGCAATATGTGTCTTTCCTGAGAGTTGGTGCTCTCCGAGGAGTTGGTGCTCCTTACTTCAGTTGGTGCTGAAACAAAATAGTTGGTGCTAGGAAAATCCTTATTACTATATTCACATATATACATATACATTATGCAAACATCTGATATCTCTTCTCCATTGTGATTATGAATTAATTGTTCTTAATCTGTTCAATTATGTTTTAACGGCTAACTTGTAAGAAGAAAAGTTAGAATATTCCACACAGTAATTCACCCCCCCCCCTCTTAGTGTGGGCGATGTGTTCAACAAAATCATGGGTAAAGGGATGGTGAGTTTGAGTAATGGTAAAGGAAAAGACCAGGATGTTTTTCTTGTAGATGGGCTGAAACATAATTTGCTTAGTGTAAGTCAAATGTGTGATAGAGGAAGTGAAGTGGTGTATGTAGGGCCCTTCATTTTTGAGGAAGAATTGTGCAAGTTTTGACTAAGAACGAGTTGCGCAAACTCCATCAAAGGCTGGAGAAAGAGAAATAGAAAGCATTTTTGGAGTCAGCGCAATGCCAGCGAAGAAACAAACAGTTTCAACAGAACAAGAAATCTTGCAAACTGAAAAGGAAGACAAAACCCAACTATATATAGGACCGAACACAATTGAAAAAGGGTTCGCCTGTTCGTTGGTTGGTTCGCTCCTCAATTGGTTCATTAGTTCATGAGTTGGTTGGTTGGGTTGTGTTGAGTGAGTTTGGTCAGAGTCACCCAGGTTTTGGGATTAGTTGTTGATTTTTGTAAGTTGAAGGAAGACAATTTTGAGTTTATAATGAATTGGACCTATCAGTTGGATAATTAGAGCTCCATGGCATGAGTCCAAAGCCAAGAATATGTACTGAGATTTGCTATGTAATTCTGAGTCTGTAATGAGAGAAAGATCCTAAAGATAATAGGAAGACAGACCAAATTTCAAAATATTTTGTGTCTTTATATGTTTACTTATGCATTACATTGTTTCCTTATGGCTTATGAGTTCTATTTGATGGTTCAACATTGAATTTCTTACTCGCAACATAAGTAGGTTGGATTCTTGCATTTATATATTTCAGATCTGTTAATGTCTCTTGCACAAGAACATGAATGAGTGTTGACTTCTCTATGGATCCTCTTTAGTCTTCTCCCTACCCTTCCCTATCTATCTGTCTCAGTAGCGCTTCGGGTGAGACTTCTTCTCTTTGGAGGAGATGAAAATGTCAATGCTCTAGAATACACGATACCTTTTGTTGGTAACCTGAGAAGGACCCTGGTCTGATCAAATTCGCTCCAACAAAATGGTTTTGTTGTCGGGACCTGCGTTAAAAGGGAGCCTGTAGGGAGAATGTTGTCGTCGATCCATAGATCTAGCATTGATCAATGGTGGGAAAGGAGTTGTGATGCCTTCATATGGAAAGAAGCGAAACTAAGGAGAAAATCAGTGGAAAACACTCGCAAAGAAATCTATTACTCAGAAAGATCGAGTGACCAGTATGATATTTTCTGGGTTAAATTCCTGAAAGAATTTTTTCACTGGATAAAGAGGCTCCAAGAAGCTCCATAGTTCCAGGGACAGGCCAAGAAGATCTATGCGTGGGATACCGAAAAGTTAGCAGCACTCCAGAGGCTAGATTTCCCAGTTACACGAGCTGTAGATTTCTGGGTTAGCACCATGCTAGAGGGATACATAACTAAAATTATAGCTGAGAACCACCATGCTTTTTCGTAGGCAGAGGAAATTTTCAAGAAATGTGCAAGGGGAAGATTGTTGAGAGAAATCCCCCTGTGGATTAAGGTTTTCTTGGTGGAGGAAGGGATGTTGATTATGTCCCCAACCAACATGGCAGCATAAACACCCTCGCTTGGGGTAGGGAGAGACGGGGTGAGAGTCATGGCATGAGAGAGGGGAAGGGTTCTTTGACAAATGGGGGGAAAACAACAAGAAATGGACTCAAGAGATGAGTGAACCTTGAAGAGAGCCACCAGAGTTGAGAAGTGGTGGCACAGAAAGATCAAGAAAGCCGCAAGAGAGTCTAAAACATTGAAGAAAGAAGGCAGATCGGGAGAAGTAGAGGAAAGGCAGATGGAAGAACTGCAGAAGATGAGAAAACAAGAACGAATAGCTAGTCAAATATTAATCGAGAGAGAAGCGAGGAGAGAAAGAAGTCCCCAGGAAGCAAGACGAGAAGGAGAAAGTACAGATGTAAGGGAGGAGGAAGCCGACATGAATCTTGGAGGAGAAAGAGAATATTTAGCCCCGATAACAGGAGAGATCAGGAATCCAACTGAAGAGATCATCCCAGTGGAAGATAATGAGACCCCACAGATCAAAGAAAATCACCCCGAAGCGAGTAGTGCCAGCCCCAAATCACCCATACCCCAAGTGTCTTATATACAAGCAGTAAGTTCGATACTACCTTCTCATGCTAGTTCTGTTCCAATACAATTAGTTAGTTAGTCACAACCAGGAAGTGCGGGTAAAGGGAGGATATTGGGATCCCCCGGTAGATCACAAGTAGGACCATTAAGCTTCACATTGATATGAACAACAGGATCAACAATGGCCAGCCATGTGGGAGGTTTGATTGCCTAATACCAAGAATTTTGGGGTAAGGGAGATGAAGACATTGAGAAGCACTAGTTCATGTGCAAAGAAATCTGAAGATCCAGAGGGAGTCTAGATGCGAATAAGTTGGTCGAGTTCCAGACTAACTTGAGAGGTCGTGCTCTCAAGTGGTACATGAATATCATTGAACTAGGAGTGTCAGGGACACAAGGTCAAGCATTCACACTTGGCCCGGTACGGATGAGGTTCATAGCAGATTTCAAACTACCTCAGTCAGAACAACAGGCTTTGTCTAAGTTGCATGAGATCCAGTAGAGGGAAGGAGAATCATCCTACGAGTACAACCAGAAGTTTAAATATTCCATAGGGAGGTTGGCACATCCAATACACAAAGAACATCAAAGGGAGTGGTACATTCAAGGGTTGTTTCCTCTGACACAGATCTCGCTAACGCAACAATAGATAGCCACGTTAACAGATGCCTTGGAACAATTGATGAAGATTGAATCCATGGAAAGATACCCCGGGAGCCTGAGAGTAACCCAACCCCCAGTAGATGCAAATATGGAACAACTAAAAGGGAAAATATCGGCACTGACAGAAAATATTTAGGAGCTGGCGATACCCAAACCGAGACAACCACAGGTTTGGTGGACTGGATGTTATACGGAAGGTCATCTAGCGAACAAATTTTTGAGAATGAGGGGACTGGGACCTCCGCAGAATCTGATGGTAACCCCACCAGGACCCATGGGAGGATTTGCACAAGTGTCGATGAATTCATCATTTCATAACCCTACCCCATATCATGCTTTCCCAGGAGGCCAAGCAACACCAATAGTGGAATATTGTGAGATCTTCCATATCCATGGACATGGGCCAAGACAGTGCCCCATCATGCAAAAATATTCAACGGTACCAAACACAGTACACTGCAAGTTATGTACATCTACCACGCATACTACCAATCAATCTAGAGTGGTGGATGCACTTGCAGACAGGTTAGACCGAACAACATTCAGGGTGAATGAAAACCCTCAGGGACCAGGGAGTGGTCGAGGAGGTGGAGCTGGAGGATATTTCAGAGGAGGAAGAGTACCAAGAAGATTTTATAACTTCTATGAACAAGGTCACTTGGAAAGAGATTGTCCTCATCCAAGGCAACCATGGTTCTCTCACTGCAGAACCAACGGACACGCAACTAAAGACTGCCCAGAGTTAATTGCAAAGTGGGAAGATAGAGTATGACAAAGAGGAAATAACCTTATTAGTTCATAGATCAAGAGGATTTCTAAGGGAAAATTTCCCAACCTTAATATCAGTACTCGAGGAGGAGTGAAGACAGGAGCTGATGTCGATACTCTACCTTAGATCCATAAAGAAACACCTAAGGGAGACAGGTATGACCCCCTAAAGAAAAAGTTGTTCTTTAAACATGCCATATAAGTATTCCAGAATATTCCTAGTCATGAAATGCAAGAGAACCCCCACCCAGCTAAATTTTTACCCTAAGATGGAACAAGTCCCTGCTTCACCCCCTACACCCAGAAACCATGTAGTCATACCAAGATAGTCTAAGCAACCCTAGAACGCAGTTGACCTTTGGTTTCAATTATTCTCTGACCAACTAAAAAAAAAGTTGCACAATGCGATGTACCTAGTCTTAGGGAATGAGGAACCCTCAGAAGCAAGGATAAGGGATAATCTTCTTGAGAAGAGTACTCAGAGAGTGCAACGAAGAAAAGTATGAACCAGAAAATAATTTCGACCGGTAGCCTAGTTAGATGACTTCGAAATTAAGGACACTATGTTGGACCTAGGGTCAGATGTGAACATTCTTCCTAAGAAGACTTGGGAAGCCTTAGGAAAACCGAGACTGTAATATTCCACAATTCAGTTAAGAATGGAAAACCAATACTTTCTCTTTCCCATACAAAGGCTGGAGAACGTGGAAATCGATGTAGCAGGAGTAAAAACAGTAGTTGACTTTGAAGTCATTGAGATCATGGGAGACAAGGACCCTTACCCTGCACTACTTGGCATCAATTGGGCCTATGAAAATTATGCAGTAATCGACTTAAAGAAAGAAACCATGAATTTTGAAGCTGAGGGAATCAAGGTAGTTCAACCTTTCAATCCATATGTAGGACCCAGGTACACAGACCCAATAGACAATAATATGGAGGGAGAAGACCTAGACCAGTTGTACACTATAATAGCAGGGACAAGAAACGATTATATAAACCCTACTACTGATGGATCAATAAGCTAGAGAAGTATATAGTCAGCAGACAAAGATTCAGAACTAGCTTTTGATAGTTCACAACAAGGATCGCACAAAATATTCTCAAGAAGATGTGCAACTATCAGAATGACCAGATGGTTTGGGACCGAAGTTAGAGAACACCCAGTATACGATGGTACCTCAGATGTAGACAATTTTTTGCATAATATGGAAGAGAATGTGAGAGAAGATCAAATAATCTCGGTACTAGATATATCTTTTCATAACACCCCCGCCAAATGGTGGGCCACAAATAAAGCCGCACTCAGAACTTGGGACGTGGTGAAGAAATCTATCAAGTACAATTCCTAGAATAGGGAGCAGTTGGAATCAGAGATGCAAATGGATCTCTAAGTTTCTCAACTGTTCAGTGGAGAATCGGATCCTAGAGTACACATTGAACAATGTGTGACACAGTGGCAGGCTGTGGAGATACCTTCTCACGTCTGGGTTTAGATATTTCCCCAATCTCTAGGCCCAATCATGAAATCTTGGTTCATACATGAGGAAACTAGAAGAAGACAGACCAGCAACTGGCAGATGTTGGCAGCTCAATTTTTCAAGGACTTCGTATTCACAAGTAAGTACCCTGAGCTTGAGCTAGCCTTGCAAAAGATTAAATAACTTCTTTTTACAACCAATAGTAATAATATATCAAACTTTTTAGTGTGTCCCAAGCACACCCAAGAACTTCAGACTAAACTCCACTTACCCTCGACTGAGAAGCCTATAGAATGCTATCAGATTAGCAAGGATTCAGAAATCCTAGATGACTTAGAGGAACTAAGAAACCTACCCATCAAAGAGAAAAAGGGGAGTAGAGAAATCCAAAACACCATACCTAGAAAGATCGATAGTTCTTACAATCACCTATTAAAATTGAGTAGACTCAACATAGGGACTGCAGAGCAACCCAAGATAGCCATGGTGGGAGATTACTGGGATGAGAAAACTAGCCAGGAAATACAAAGTTTACTGAGGGAATATGTGGATTTGTTCCCAAAGTCTTTTTCAGAATTAAAGGGAATCAAAGGAGTCATGGGAGAAATGAAGATTGATTTAAAACCAAGATGCAAGCCTATCAGACATAGACCATACTGTATTAACCCAAGAGTAAAAGATAAGGTTAAGAAGGAGATCGATAAAATGTTAGAAGCAGGTCTCATTTTTGTGGTAGAAGAAGCAGAGTGGGTCAACCTGATAGTCATTCAAAGAAAGAAAGACACAGAGGATATTAGAGTCTGTGTGGACTACAGAAGCCTCAACACTACCTGTGTGCACGACCATTTTCCAACACCCTTTACCGATTAGGTGCTAGAACAGGTTGCGGGGAAGGAAGCATACTCATTCACAGATGGATTTTCAGGATACCATCAAGTCAATATTGTTGAAGAATAAAAAAGAAAGACCACTTTCATTACAGAATGGGGATCTTTTGCATACAATGTAATGCCATTTGGTTTAAAGAACGCCCCTGCAGTTTTTTCCAGGATTGTGATAGCGGACTTTAGAGAATTCATTCACAAATTTATAGAAGTCTATATGGATGATTGGAAAATATATATCCTACTTAAAAAACATGTATCACTGCTAAGGCTAATGTTTGACAGATGAAGAGAATTGCAAATCTCATTAAATATTAGAAAGTGTATCTTATGTGTGCCACATGGAAATCTTGTGGGCCACATAGTCTGTCGAGAAGAAGTATTGGTAGACCCAGCCAAATTTACAGTCATTGTGAATATGACACCACCTATGAGTGTTAAACAATTTCACTCCACACTAGGACACACAGGTTACTACCACAGGTCCATTCGAAGATATGCCAACATTACTGCACCTTTAGAAAACTTCCTGAAAAAGGTTGAAACATTCCAATGGACTCCCGAATGCGATAAATCATTTGAGACACTTAAGGAGAAACTCATTACAACACTCATTCTGATATTCCCAAACTGGGAGAAGGAATTTCACATCCATGTAGATGCTTCAGGAATTTCCTTAGGAGCTATCTTAACGCAACCTGGAGATGGAGCTATGGATCACCCTATCTATTTTGCGAGTCTAAATTTGTCGAAAGAAGAATGCAACTACACAACAACATAAAGGGAAGGCTTAGCAATGATTTATTCTATACAAAAATTTAGACATTATCTGTTAGGATCTCATTTCAAATTCTTTACTGATCATTCCGCATTGAAATACCTAGTTAACAAACCTATGTTGGAAGGGATAATTTGTAGATGGTTCTTGTTATTTCAGGACTTTTCCTTTGAAGTCATCATCAAGCCGGGACGATGAAACATCGGACCTGACCATCTATCCAGGATAGATTCAGGATAAAGTGGCGAAGCGGTGGATGACCAACTCCCAAATGCAGACCTGTTCAGGATTGAGGCCATACCAGAATATCTGGAGGACATAGAAATATTTCTCAGTATAAGGGTATGTCCTGAAACATATTCCGCAACCCAGAAATTCTATATGGTTGTCAAAGCAGCAGAATCCCAGCTGATCACCGGACAACTGTATAAACTAGGACTAGACAACATCCTCAGACGATGCGTCCTGGATCATGAAAGGTAGGATATACTCTGGTAATGCCATAGTGCAATTGCAGGAGACCACGTAGGAGAAAAGGCTACGACATAGAAAGTTATACAAGTAGGACTTTGGTGGGCACACTACTCAAGGATGAAAAAGTATACGCTAGATCGTGTGATGTTTTCCAACGGGTGGGCAATCCATTCCACCAAGATGAACTACCACTACAACCAGTTAGAGCTCTATAGGCATTTAAGAAATGGGTAGTTGACTTCATTGGACCAATCAACCCCATAGTGAAACATTCAAAGGATAGGTACATCATTACTGTGACTGACTACCTTACCCATTGGGAAAAAGGAGCAGTGGTACAGGACTGTTCGTTAGACACTGGTGCTAGGTTCATTTTTGAGAATATCATCACCCGATTCGGATGTTCTAGGAGCCTAACCAGCGATCAGGGAGCTCATTTCATTAGCAACACTATAGCAACACTTACAACATAATTTCTGATCTAGCATCACAAGAGAAATCCATACCACCCACAGGCCAACGGAACAATTTAATCCTTCAAAAACATTCTAGAAAAGGGACTAACAAAGATATGTTGCACAAACTAGGAGGACTGGGATGATAGAGTTCCAACTATCCTATGGGCCTCCAGGACAACCACAAAGAAACTCCACAGATACACACCATTCCAATTATTCTATGGGAGAGAGGTAGTCGTGCCTGCAGAGTTAATCACTCTAAGCCTGTATATTGCACAAGTCACACGTATGAAAGAAGAGCAATCAGTGGCGCAGAGACTTTCGAAGCTACAAGAACTCGAGGAAACCAAATTTCTAGCATACTTCCATCAGTTGGTTAAAAAGGAAAGACAAAAATCTTGGCATAACCGACACATTAATACCAAGGTATTCACACAAGGGGAAAAGGTGTTACTCTACGACAGTCGATACCAGAAGCATCCTGGCAAGATACGTATGCACTAGTTGGGATCCTTCATAGTTGCAGAGATCCGACCCTCAGGAGCAGTCAGACTCACGCAACTGGATGGTATGCTATGACCGGGATGGGTGAATGGTGCTTGCCTAAAGCCCTACCTGTCTCAAACCTGAGAGAGAAGGATAGTTGCTCCAATCCGAAGGATCTTGTACAATAGATAGATTTGAGTTTTGTTTTCTTTATGAAATTTTGTATATTCAGTTAATAAAGTCCATATGTGTAGTATTGTGCCATAACACATAGTTCATTTGTTTTGTCTAAGTGTTGGTTGATACAGAACTGACGACTCAGTAGTACAGGACCTAAACCATAATAGATTCCATTCATGACAGTCATTAAAGACGACAGGGACAACCTTTGTGGTCGAAGGGGCCATGAATCCAAATCGAATCCGAGTCATAGGCCACGCAAACCCAGTATAGTAACAACTTTTATTGCCATTCTGGTACCCCATCTTATGGTCGTTAAGCATAAATTCGCATTATTCCAATATGCCATCAAATTTCATGCCGGGACACCCACCCGTCAAACAGAAAGGTCTCAAATCAACCATGTCCCTATTCCACTCAAATAAGTAAATACCAAGATTGCCAATAGGATTTACCTTGATTGAACCATCTCGTCGGACAACTCACACCTAGATTGTGTCCATACGTTCATGATGAGTAGTAGTTACTGCTAAAAACTTACCCGTTAATCCAAGTATAAGGCTCTCAGAACTCAGCCAAGAATGTACTATTTCTAAAAAGCACATAGCCATTTCCAAACTCAGCAATGCGAACAAGTTGGGACCATTGTAAAATCTACAGACGTAACCCTAGTTCTTACCTACCACGGAAGTGTGAATACCGAGAGCCATAGCAAGCCGAAGCTCCATGACTAAAGAAGTAGTACCATATGAGTCCTACGACCCCCAGGTCGAGATCGTGGGCGATCTCAAAGGGAAGGTAGAGAACGTTAAACTCCTCGACCTTGACCTCACAGATTCATCCTTGTTCCCATAGATGCACACAGATGTATTTTGGGATAAAGTTATGTATGGAATCAGAGGAATGCAAGTTGTACCAAAATAAGAGTTCATCAACTTATTTAACTCGACCATCATGAACCTGAGAGACTTACCAGTCTTTGGTACCATGGGTGAGATTGTGTGTTGCACGGAATTTATGATAAGCAGGGTGCATGACAGAAGTCTATGTTTGGATAATTGGTATCCAATCCACGTTGAAGACATCTAAAAACTTACTGGGCTATCCTCCCAAGGAGAGGATGTGTTGAAGGGATTCCAGGGTCCCTTTAAGCACTGGAAAAAGAAAGGTGAGCTTAGACTATACGAGAAATTTAACACAAAGAGAGGAGGATGCACAGTAGTAATTGAACCAATATTGCCCGAGACAGTCCGGATTGGCTTCTACATCATAGCTAGCAATTTTATGAGTTCTTACTATAAGGGAGAATGCACTTTAGATGTGTTATCAGTCACCAAATTCTGCGCAAATAGAGTAGTGTTCAACTAGTGTAGTTTCTTGTTGGAGGAACTACTAGTAGCTTGCGAGGAAGTGCAGGAGAAGGGAGGAACCTTCATCTATGGATACCTACTTGTGGCATGTGTAATGTTCAAATGGATTCCACATGTGGGAAGACAACTGACAATACCAGATAAGGGGCGCATGGTGAAGATGTTCGAGCCATGGTATTCCAAACAAGACTCAGAGAATACAACACTCAACAACGCAAAATTTTCCAAATGGTGTAATGGTATGATAGACGCAACGCATAGTTTGCGCATCCCACGGGAGCTCCTCAACTGTAACATGAGGAATATTGCCTTTAGCATGAATTGGCACAACACATTTTTTTGGCTGAGACATGTCTGCAAGGAACATTTCCACACAAGGATGCTACTTTTCTATTTGGATGAGGAAGCCTTCGATAAGGAAGTCATGTCATGGCTAGAAGTCAAACGCGGCCCACGTAAATCAGGAATGAATTACATTTTGCCTGCAGAGCTGCTGAAGAAAAAATACAACGAACCAAGAGAAGGACCAAGTTCAGGCCCCAAGCAGAAGAAGCCAGGCACTCTGGTACAAACAAACTCCGCAGAGGAACAAGAGATATAGTAGTTAGAGAGGAGGAAAATATATGTTTGTCATCAGTTGCAAGATAATGTCGTGTTATCAGGTGCGCAGGTTAACCAGAACTTGGGCGTTTTGTTTGGTATTGAACCATTGGTGAAGAGGCCCAAAACTGGGGTCTCGCTAAACAAACCCCTGAACCGACAACCCCTTGCATATGTCGCTCCCCACACCTGCACCACAACCAAATCCA
The DNA here is from genome assembly GCA_009831015.1 of Picea engelmannii. Taxonomy (NCBI): domain Eukaryota; kingdom Viridiplantae; phylum Streptophyta; class Pinopsida; order Pinales; family Pinaceae; genus Picea; species Picea engelmannii. Next base: position 29,458 of record ML815322.1, read on the forward strand.
CCACTATAATTGATATTCAGGATGAAATAGAGACATAAACATTTTTGTCCACAGTCGTCATTGAGCAACCCCCACCACTCCAACTACCAAACCTCATCACTGTCGGTCCACATCAGACCATGACCTCAGAACTGATGTAGCTCGATCTGCCAGACATAGTGGAGCGACAACTCCTACAAATGACCAGAGAATCACCCAAACCAAGATCAAAAGTTTATGGTCCCAACCCCAAAGCCTAAGAGCAGAGCAGGAAGCTGGATGATCTGAATCCAGACACCCAGGAACAACATCCTGAGTCTTTAGTGCAAGAAGAAGATGCTCAAGCTAGACAGGAGCCAGAACCCAACAAAAACCAACAAATCACCTCACTAGCCAAGGGTGAGGGTACCCAAGAAATCACGGCACATTAAGCAGAAGCATCGAAAGAGATAATGTTACCAGATGAGCACAACGAACCAGAATCGACAATGGAGTAGGATACGACAACAATGCGAGCACAAATGGAGTAGGTTCTCTAGAACCCTTGGCAATGTGCAGAATTGATGCAACTCTACATAGCCAGAATAGAGGCTCTGACTCTTTTTCCAATAGAGCTAAGGTTGAGAATCGCACCAGCACCACCAACGGAGGAAGAGGGAGAAACTTGCTCAGACCATTCAATGGCCAGTGGACTCCCACTATAGATGCAAGCACCCACCGAAGCAACTCCTTCATTCGTCGACCTGGTACAGTGGCCAACGCCACAATTATTTGGACTAATCATAGGATCAAGGGACCAGTTGGAGCAAAGACTCCAGGAGGCCGAGAGATCCAACGAGATTGCAAGGAAGGAACAATTCGTTGTGAACACATACAAAATGCAGGAAGCACATGACAAACTCCAAGTAAAGTGCAAACTGGAAAAAGTGCAGGAAAAACTTGTTGAGGCTTGGCCGGAGATTCAGAAGGTTGTGCCTGAACTACCCGAGGCCAGTGATGTAGGCGAGCTAGAGCAATAGATCGAGTTGTTACAGGAAGAACAGATGCAACTCACTACTCTCACTGACCAGCTACAAGCAAATCTACAACAAGTCCAGCAGGAAGCAGAACAATAGCCTCAGTAGCTACAGGAACAAATGCAGAAGATCGTATTGCAAGGTAACAATGTCCGAGCAGAACTGCACAAGAACACAGCGGATTGCACCAAAATATTCAGGGAATTTAGTGACTAGATGGGCATCATTGTTCGACGAAATCAGGTCTTGGAGGAGGTGTGCACAAAGATCCAGGTGATGAACAAAGAATTTGTGGTCATAATGGACCCCATGGAGCAACAACAAAATTTCGACCAAATTCAGCAGGCCAACAACGAACTAAATACACTCTATGAGGCACAATCTATAGCCAAGAAAGAGTTGCGTGACTTTCAACCAGTAATTCAGAACGCCTATATGAAAATGCATCAGTTCGATGCAACAGAATATTCTGAGTGGAACTCGTTGGTTGGGGCCAAGCCAAAGGAGTACAACAAAGAGATGACCCAACAGTGACTTGTAGAAGCATCACTCCTTGCCCAGAAATGGCAAGACAAAGTTGAAATCTTTCAAGGAGTAAAGTACAGAGCATTAGAATTGGTACCAGAATTGGGCCCTTCATTTGGGGAGGTAAAGGAAGAAAGATCACAAACAGAAGATTCCAAAGAAGAAGAAAAGATGGATGAGGGAAAACAACAGATGCTCCTTGAGGATGTGAAAGAACCAAGATCTTGACTCGATGATGAGTCAAGGATTGTGGTCAAATCCTGTTGGGCCCTTCGTTTTTGAGGAAGAATTGTGCAAGTTTTGACTAAGCACGAGTTGCGCAAAATCCATCAGATGTCGGAGAAAGAGAAACAAAAGAAGTTGCGAAAGTCAGCGCAATGCCAACGAAGCAACAAACGGTTGCAATAGAACAAGAAAGAATGCAATCCGATAAGGAAGACACAACCCAACTATATATAGGACCGAACATAATTGAAAAAGAGTTCAATTGTTCATTGGTTGGTTCTCTCCTCAGTTGGTTCATTAGTTCATGAGTTGGTTGGTTGGGTTGAGTTGAGTCAGGTTGGTCAGAGTCACCTAAGTTTTGGGATTAGTTGTTGATTATTGTAAGTCAAAGGAAGACAATTCCAAGTCTGTAATGAATTGGACCTATCAGTTGGAGAATTAGAGATCTGTGGCATGAGTCCAGAGCCAAGAGTCTGTACTGAGCCTTGTTGTGTAATTTTGAGTCTGTAATGAGAGAAAGATAATAAATATAATAGGAAGCAAGACCAAATTTAAAAATATGTTGTCTTTATATGTTTACTTATGCATTACAATGTTTCCTTATGGCTTATGAGTTATATTTGATGGTTCAACATTGAATTGCTTGCTTGCAATGTAAGTAGGTTGGATTCTTGCATTTATATGTTTCATATCTATTAATGTCTCTTGCGCAAGAACATGAATGAGTTCTGACTTTTGTATGGATCCTCTTTAGTCTTCTCCCTATCCTTCCCTATCTATCTGTCTCAGCAGCGCTTCAGGTGAGACTTATTCTCTTCAGAGGAGATGAAAATGCCAGCGCTCTAGACTACACGATACCTTTTGTTGGTAACCTAAGAAGGACCCTGGTCTGATCAAATTCGTGCCAATAATGTTCACTTCCAAATATTGTAAGATAAATCCTGTAAACTCGGGACAAGTGGTGGCTAAAGGGATAAGGACAAATAATAATGTATATGTGTTGAAATAAGATAGAGACAAGTTTCATCTAAGAAAACATGATTAAATCTGGTTATGGCATAGGAGACTTGGACATCTAAACTTTGACCACTTAATCAAGCTCAAAAATCTTGACGTAGTAAAATATATTCCAATAATATCAAAGCCACAAGATTTTGTGTGTAAACCCTACCAAGTAGGAAAGCTAACTAGGACACCGTATAAATCCAAGAGCTCTACTTCAACAGAGAAACCACTCCAATTAGTTCATATGAATTTGTGTGGACCATCAAGATAGGAAGGCACATGGAAGGAAAACTACTTCATGTTGATCATTGATGATTACTCCAGACTCACTTGGGTTTCTTTTCTCAAAGAAAAAGCCGAAGCATATGAGAAATTTAAAATATTTAAAGCTTTAACTGGGAATCAAACAGGTAACAGGTTAAAGGAAGTAAGATTAGACAGAGGATGAGAATTTATGTCAATTGATTTCAAGGAATTCTGTGATAAACATGGGATCAAGATAGAATACACAATCTCAGGAACTCCACAAAAAAATGGAGTAGTTGAGAGGAAAAAAAGAACAGTTCATCAAATGGCTAGGTCAATGATGAATGAGAATAGCATTAGTCAAACCTACTAGGTAGAAACAATCCACACAACAATCCATATTCTTAACAAAGCCCACCTCAAACCACACAGTGACAAGACACCTTATGAACTGTGGTATGGAATACTTGCTTCAATCAAACACTTCAAAGTCTTTGGGAGTAAGTGCTACATAAAGAATAATAATGAAAACCTTGGCAAGTATGATGATAGGGCTGATGAAGGAATATTCTTAGGATATGCTACCAATAGTAAAGGATATAGATGCTTTAATAAAATATTGTATAAATTAGTTGATTTCATTGATTTAAAGGTTAATGAAGGAGTCCCAGTAAGAGAGGTGAGCAATATTGAGTCTGCTACAAAGGACAAAGCTGAAGCTGAAGATGAACATGTCCAAGAATCAGAAAAATAAGACTCCAAGTCAGATGAATATACAAAGAAGCAGGTAGACTCAAATCAACAGACAACATCAAATCCTTCCTCCATAATTACTCAAAAGAATCATCCTGCAAGTCAGATAATTGATGAGAAAGACAAAGGTGTACAAACTAGGAGAAGGATAATCAAAGACATCAAGCAATCACATATAGCCTTCATATCCATGGTGGAACCCAAAAACTTTAATGAATCCAATAAAGATGTAAATTGGTTAAAATAAATGAATGAGGAACTGGATCAGATTGAGAAGAGCAATACTTGGGAGCTTGTTCCTAGACCTGCAAATAAGAATGTAATTGGCTCCAAATGGGTGTTTAAGAACAAAATGAATGAAAAAGGACAAATTGTTAGGAATAAAGTCAGATTGGTGTATGCACAAGTTGAAGAACAGGATTTTGATGAAAAATGTGCACCAGTGGCAAGATTAGAAGCCATCAGAATGTTTCTTTCCTATGCATGTCATAAGAACTTTAAAGTATATCAGATGAATGTTAAGTAAGAATTTAGTAATTGAGATTTATAAGAAGATGTATATGTGGAGCAACCTGAAGGATTTTCACTGACAGATAATCCTAACTATGTCTGTAAGTTGAAAAATGTATTATATGGACTTAAACGGGCACCACGAGCCTGGTATTATAATTTGGACAAATTTCTACAGGAAAAGGGTTCAAGAAAGGTATTGTTGACAGTAATCTATACATTATGTCTGAAGGTGATGATTTATTAGTTGTTTTGGTTTATGTAGATGACATTATTTTTGGATGCACTAATGACCCTTCAGTTCAGTGGTTTGCTAATTCCATGCAGACTGAGTTTGAGATGTCCATGATAGGAGAACTGTAATATTTTCTTGGTTTACGAATCAATCAGAGTTTTGAAGGGATATTTATCTCTCAAGAAAAGTATTTTAAAGAGATGTTAAATAAGTTTCACATGGAAGATTCTACACCTGTGAGCACACCTATGGTGGTTGGTTGCAAGCTCAGTAAAGATGATATTTCACCTAATGTTGATCAAAGAACATATCGATCAATGATAGGCAGTCTTATGTACATCACAACATCTCATCCTGATATAATTCAAGTTGTTGTAATGGTAGGTCGTTATCATTATGCTCCTAAACAAATTCATTTATCAGTTGTCAAAAGGATATTCAAATATTTGAATGGTACAATGACTTATGGTCTCTGGTATCCTAGAAATCAGAATTTTCAATTAATTGCATATTCAGATGTTGATTGGGAAAATTGTTTGGATGAGAGAAAGAGCACCAGTGGAGGTACATTATTCTTAGGTGATTCGTTAGTAGCATGGCTTAGTAAGAAGCAAGGATATATTTCATTATCAACTACAGAGGTAGAGTACATTGCTACTGCTACTTGTTGCACTCAGATCTTATGGATGATACAAACTCTTGTAGATTTGAAGGTAACTTATACTGATCCAATTCCACTTCATTGTGATAACACTAGTGCCATTAGTGTCTCCAAGAATCTTGTTGTACATGCAAAGACTAAGCATATACCGATAAAATATCATTTTCTCAAAGAGCAGGTTACAAACAGAGTTGTTCAGCTGAATTATATTCCTTCCACAAAGAAGATAGTTGATATCTTCACTAAACCGCTTGCAAAATCTCAGTTTGAGTATCTATGCCAGAAGTTGTGCATGACCCCGTTATCAAGTTAAAATAGCCTATCTGTCAGGGGGAGTATGTGTTGGTCGAATGTATGATACCTTTGAAAAGTACTGAATCAACTCAGGGGGAGCATGTTTTCTTTGACATTGATGTCAAAGGGGGAGAAAAGGTGTGGTCTAGATGCTATAGTTGGAGGTCTAAGAAGAAAAGTGTATCCTTTCAGGGTTGCCATCAATGCCAAAGGGGGAGATTTTTGGCATGTTTTACAAGAAGCGTATGCTTTTCATTGATGGCAAGAAAAACAACGACGATGGAAAAAAGGAAAACCATAAGCTTAGGAGGAGAAGCAAACAGTATGCAGAGATCAAAGATCAGAAGGAAAAGCACATTACATAAATGTGATCAGGATCAAAATCTCCATAGGACAAACCAAAACGATTAAGAATTCGATCACACAAATATTCGTCAGTCATCGGATCAAGTTGAGTGAAAGATAGAAGAAACATGGTACAAGGTTTGAGAATTTGATTATCCAAATCTCCGTCAAGCATCAGATTGAATTAATTGAAGGATAGGATAAGCGGGGCAAAATGATTGAGAATTCGATCACCCGAATATCTATCAGTCGTCGAATCAAGTTAAGTGAAGGATGGATAAACGGGGCACAAGGTTTGAGAATTCGATTATCCAAATCTCCATCAGTCATCAAATCAAATTAAGTGGAAGGATAGGATAAGAAAAGATGGAGATTTGTTGGATTTAATCCAAGGCAAAGCTGCATCGCAGGAAAATCGAGCCATTGATCTAAGATCTTGATCAAACGAACATAATTTGTTTCGAGTCTAAAGTTATGAGGAGGTTACGCTCTGGAGAAATCACTTCAATAATTTCCAGTTGATATTTGAAATACCCGAAGCCCAGAGAGTCGGAGCGCCGAAATACATTCTCGACTATCGGTTCATCTGAAGTAGATCTCATTCGTCAAATCGTCTAAAGAATATCTCAAGTGTCAGATCATCTGAGGTGAATCTGGGTTGTCTGCTCCAGAGCGTCAATTTGAGTTTTGAAATTCCCGAAGCTTGGAGACAAGGAGAGCCAAAATACATTCTCAACCGTTGGATCATCCAAATTAGATATCAGTCGTCATATCATCCGAAGAAGATATCAAGCGTCAGATCGTCCGAAGTGAATCTCGGTCCTCTGATCCAGAGTGTCAGTTTGAGTTTTGAAATTCTTGAAGCCCGAAGGCCTAGAAAGCCGAAATAAATTCTCAACCGTAGGATCATCTAAAGTACATATCAGTCGTTAGATCCTCCGAAGAATATCTCAATCATCAGATCATTCGAAAAAAATATGGGTCGTCTGATCCAGAAAAGACATGGCATAATCCTGTGGACTCCAGGTAAAGACCTGTTAGCGATATTTATTGTAAGGGGGTTAGAATGCAAAAGAATGGGTCAGAAACCCACTTGTCCTAAGTTCGGGGTGCTAATGCACCCATGATTAAATGGAAGCCAAGTCTGGACGGCAAGGATCACAGTGCCCGGATCAACGACGCACAGGCCATCTGGGCACCCTCTGTCATCCGGCAATTAACTAATGTGGGCCCCCTTCCCGTCATGTCAGCTTGTGGGCCATCCTTCCTCTTGCCATCTGTTTTCTTCCTGGCCATGCGATGAGGCTCGCACCCTTTTACCCTTCCCTCATCTTCCGACATCTGTCACTCTCCCCTTCTCTAGTTCACATGGTCCCTTTCCCATTTCACCATCCATCCACTGCATGCCATGTGTCCCGCCTCATTCCATGTTCGCCTCCCACCGCAAGTGCACCCATTATGTCTTATATCTCGCTCCTTCCACATGTCGTCTTCTGCCACATGTTTTCCCCCTGCCACTTCTCTTACACATCATCGCTTCTTTCCTTCCCGTGCAGTTTTGGCCCCATCACTCTGTTGTTGTGCCCCATCTTCCGCGCTGGCTTCCACGCCTATTCTTCAAGCCATTCAGTTTTTCCAGGTGGCAGCGCGGGAGGCCCTCCACGTCCCGAAGGTGTCGAGTTGGTTGGGCCATCCTCAATCCCGATGAAGCAGTTATTGAAGCGGTTGGTGGTGGTTAGACATCGCCTCCGCCATAATGGGAAAGCACGACAATGAATTAAAGGCACGTCGATTCGTCGTTGGAACTGTCAAAGAATTAGATTGCGTCCGACATAAGTTGCACGACCTTTCAGAGGTTGACTGTCAGAAAGCCATGCAGACGCAAAGCCTTCAATGCAGTGTCTTGATTTCGCTGTTGTTGTTGTTCTGAGTATATGAAGGCCTTTTTTCCATTTTTGTATCTATCGATGGTAGAGCAAAGCTCCCGACTGTAAAGTTTCCATGACCATTCTGGTTTCCTAGTTATGTATCTGTGTTTGAGATTTCTTGTTTTATGACAAACAATTTTCCTTTTCCATCTCTGTTTTCGTCTCATGCTGGAGAGTTCATGATCGAATGTTTCGTATGAATTAACACAGTTATGTTATGGTAAATGATTTATTGTTGCATTGTTGTTTCTCTGGTTTCCCGCATTTGGAAGTAAGAAGATCTTGTTTTCAGATGCCTGCTCTCACAGTCTGTTAGAAGCCTGATGCTTATAGCAAGCCCTTGCACCCTTCTTCTGAAGTCTTCCATCTACTCACCCTTATTGCAGCTCACTGTTTGAAGTTTATCAAGACCTCACTCACCCATGCATGCTCGGCCTAGTTTCAGAGTTGAGACGATACCGTTCTGAGTTTTCTTCCATTTGATCACCCCTTTAAAATCGTGACATTAAACTGATGGGTGTCAGGCTCTTCTCCTGCAAGCAATCCAGGGGTGACTTCTGACGCTAACATTTCTGGCGCCGCTGCCGGGGACGAAGTTGAATATTTTCCCCGAATTTGAACGACAAAGATCAACTGATTCTGAAGGTGCATCAGATATCGGAACTTGAAGATTGCTACTGTGCACCTGGCGACTCCATTGTGACGAATCCACTGGGGAGAACCTGCTCTATCAATTATGGCTTCGAGAGGCAGACACACGAGGTCTAATCCACATTTTCCTTTAGCTACACCAGAAGCCGACTCGGAAGCGGTGTGCAGAAAGGGAAAAAGCTCTGCGAAAGAAGTTTCCATCGCCGAAACAGGTAATGCGCCTTCCCCTTCTGTGAGAACTCCATTTTCTTATTCTCAACTTCCTAGTTGTCCTTCCTCTGGGGTTTCCTGTTTTCTGAATTTCGGGAGTGTTCCTGCTGAGTTTTCTCCTCCTGGTCGGGTATCAGAAAGAGAGATCCTTGTCACTCCCGCCTCCCTGGAAGTTGTGCCTCAACACAGACCTCAAGCCTCTGAAGTTTTCACCACCCCTCCTTTTGTTGCTACTACTGCACAGAGAGAAGCGTCTGCACATTCAAGTCCCTTGGCTCTCTCTCTGTTTTCTCAGTTATCTCCTCCAAGAGCCTCTTCTCTGACATCTCCCGTCCACATTCCTTCTCCTCTGAGTTCTCCTTTACCTAATATTCCTATGGTTGGTGTTAATCCTCCTATGACCAGGATGGAAGCTATAATAGCTGCTAGGTATGCTCCCTTTGTGTTACCTCAGCCCCTCAATGCCCTCCCAGCAGATGGTTACCTCAAGCAACTACCCAAATTCACGGGTGAGGGGGACGTAACTGCAGATGAGCACCTAGAAGCCTTTTACAGTTTCACAGATGACAATGTCATCATGCATGCAAACGTATGGATGAGGATTTTTGTCCACAGCCTCCAAGGAGAGGCTAGAAAGTGGTTCAAGGCCCTGCCTCCCGGATCTATTGATGGGATCGAAGCACTAGACCATGCCTTTTTAAGGCAGTGGGGGGATAAAAAAGATTTCATGTACTACATGACAGAGTTCGGGTCATTGAAGAGAAAGGAAGGAGAGTCTGTCTCTGACTTTTCCAAGAGATTTAATAAGATGTACAGTAGGATCCCTGCTGAGATAAAACCCTCCGAAGCCTCTGCAAAGATCACCTACTCCAGCGCTTTTGATCCCGATTTCTGCCTACTGCTGAGGGAGAGAAGAGCCGCTACTCTGGCTCACATGCAGGATGCGGCCGTGGAAGTGGAATCTAACATATTAGCTGTCAGCTGACTCAGGAATGCAGGTGATAGAAGTACTTTCAAGAACAATTCCATAGGTCCCTCATCCAGTTTCCCCCCCCTGTCCCATCAGACAGATGAGACAGCTAGAACCCTAAAATCACTTGCTGCCAAGATAGAAAAGTTGGAATTAGAAGGGAAGCCCATGTACAGAAACCCCCAGAACACGAATAATAGAGGTTTCAGACAACCTGCTAACAATATGCCTCAGGCTTTCCCGAGGGAACAAAGGGGAAGGGACAGAGAAGACCAGAGGATCCAGGCCCCTTTTCAGAACAATTTGGTGGCCGATGAGGAAGAAAGGGAAGCAGATGAACTTGATCCGGAAATCCACTGCTTAGAATACACTCCTCCTTTTCCTCATCTCACTCAGACGGCATATGAGGAGTCCCTCATGGACAGTCAGCTAAATGAATTGAGCAAGGGAGACAAAGCTAGTGGCGGCCGAGGCAGGTACAACCTGAGGTCTGATAAAAAGATAGCAACACCGGATGTTCCTGAGCAATCCACTAGAACAGAGAAACCTGCTAATGAAGTAGCAGACGCTCACAGAGGTAAGAAGGCTCAACCTCTCTCTCCCATTGTCCATAATCATGTTCCTGAAATTAGAGAAATCCCAAAGCCTATATCTTCTTTCAATTTCGAACATGAAATTCAAAAGATCAGAATTCCTGTGCCACTCACTGAGCTAATCAAACATGGCGAATTCAAAAAGCGCTTCTCTGACCTTTTGAAATCTGAAGCCTCATGCCCTCCCACAGACTCCATAAACCTCCAATATGAAAGGCCAATAGTTGTCCTAGGCCCCATGGTAGAATATAGAGATGACTCATCCCCTCCTTTCTACACATCCCTAAACATACATGATAAAGTGCTACACAATTGCTTAATGGATTCAGGGGCCTCCCACAACCTCATGCCCAAGACTGTTATGGAGGAGTTAGGACTAGAAGTAACCCGAGCCTATCATGACCTTTATTCTTTTGACTCCAGAAGAGTTCAGTGTTTGGGAGTCATCAAGGACCTAGTAGTCTCCTTGTTTCAGCTACCCATGAAAAGTATGGTTATGGATATTGTAGTGGCTGATGTTCCCCCCAAGTTTGGCATGTTGTTGTCAAGATCTTGGATAAAGAGATTGGGAGGAACCTTGCATATGGACCTCACATATGCCACCATTCAAGTGTTTGGAGGCGAGCATAGGAGACTGTACAGAGAAGCCCAACTGGCCTACATAATCAGTGATGAATCCAACCCTACCAATCATCCCATCTATGCCTTGGACATTGATTTAGGCTCCAGTTTACTGTAGCTCACCCACACCCATGAGGCTCCTTTGCAGATCAGAAAGCAGCTCAGTATTAATCAGGAGACCCCCCCTCCAACCACCTCTGTTTGGAAGATGTTCTTTGATGGATCTTCCTCCAGTATGGGTGCAGGCGTCGGGGTAATATTCGTGTCCCCTTGTCAAGAGACCATATCCCTGTCATACAAGCTAGAATTCGAAGTCACCAACAATGTGGCAGAGTATGAATCTCTCGTTCTGGGTATAAGGGCTGCACAAGAGATGGAAATAAGGGAGATAGCTGTGTTTGGAGATGCATAACTGATTGTCCAGCAGGTCAAAAACGTTTATCAGGCCAAGCACCCTCGACTCAAGAATTACAAGAACATGGTATGGGACCTAGTTGACAATTTCTTCCTAGCTTTTAACATCTCTTTCATTCCCAGGGAAGAAAATACTCCAGCCGTCTTTTTAGCTTTCACAGCTAGTGTGCTCGAAGTTCTTGCGCTGCCCACTGTTGGATCCGATGTTGAAATAAAGTATAGACCCTCTCTACCAGACAATGTCAAACATTGGAAGGTATTTGAGGATGATCAGGAGATCGAAAAGTTTCTTCAATCCGTTGATAACTTTTTTGCATTGCACATAGATGAGGATCCCGATATTGAAGGAGAACCTGACCGTCACCCTGGGGAGTTTTTGAATAAAATTGTTGATCACCAGATCATTCAGCTACCGAGCAATTACATTCTGAAAGGACTAATCCCATTAGAAATATTGTTCGATGGGAATGATGTGGCAGTGAAGGGTAAAGTTTCAGGTGATGATGATGACACGGCTGAGTGCAACATAGGCACACCTGAGGAGCCTAATTTTGTCAAGCTGTCAAGGAGTTTGACTGAGGAGCAGAGAGTCGGATATACTAAGTTGCTGAAAGAGTTTGCTGATGTGTTTGCATGGACCTACGAAGACCTCAAGACGTATGACACATCAGTTATTGAGCACAAGATCCCACTAAAAGAAGAGGCTAGGCCATTCAAGCAGAAGCTAAGACAGATAAATCTCATGCTGCTACCTGTCATGGAGAGGGAAGTGAAGAAGTTGTTGGATGCCCAGATCATTGTCCCCTTGAGATATTCTGACTGGGTGGCCAATTTGGTCCCAGTAAGAAAGAAAAGTGGCGAAATCAGACTCTGTGTTGATTTCAGAAACCTGAACAGGAGATCAAGGAAAGATAATTATCCCCTGCCCAACATGGAGCACATATTGTAGAAGGTCACCAGTGCTTCCAGAATATCCATGATTGATGGTTTCTCTGGCTACAATCAGATATCAGTCATGCCTGAGGACAGGGAAAAAACAGCCTTCACCACTCCGTGGGGCACATTCACGTATGCCAAAATGCCTTTCGGGCTGATGAATGCAGGAGCAACATTTCAGCAAGCCATGGACATAGCCTTCATTGGAGAAAAAGATAAGTTTGTGGTGATTTACCTAGACGACATAACAGTCTTCTCCAAGATTGATGAGCACCACTGCCACTTGAAGAAGGTTTTCCAGAAATGTCGAAGGTATGGCCTATCTTTAAACCCCAAGAAATCATTGTTTTCCATGAAGGAGGGAAAGCTATTAGGCCATATAGTATCAACAGAGGGGGTGAGAATTGATCCTAGCAGGGTGGAAGCGATTCAGACCCTGTCACTCCCCAGGTCCAAAAGGGAGGTTCAGGCATTTTTGGGGAGGATCAATTTTCTGAGGAGATTTGTTTCAAATTTTGTTGAGTTGGTGAAACACATCACAGCCATGCTCAGGAAGGGGAATGAATTAAAATGGACTTCTGAACCTAGAGAGTCTTTTGTCCAAATAAAGAAGGTGTTGACTAAAGCACCTGTGCTAATCAGTCCCGATTATTCCAAAGACTTTCTGATATTTTCTTTTTCTTCCTGTGATACAGTAGCATCAGTTCTGTTGCAGAAAAATGGTCAGGGGCAAGAACAGCCTATTGCCTTCTTTAGTAAGGCACTGAGAGATGCAGAAATCTGGTACGAGATCATGGAGAAGCAAGCCTATGCCCTGGTGAAGGCTCTTAAGGCTTTCAGAGTCTATGTCTTGCATTCAAAGATCACTGCATATGTCCCTTCAACCTCCGTGAAGGACATTCTTATACAGCCTAACATAGACGGGAGGAGAGGTAAATGGATCGCCAAGATCCTAGAATTCGATCTAGAGATTAAGCCCACCAAGTTGATAAAGGGGCAGGGTTTGTCCAAGCTGCTGGCTGAATCCAACTGTAAGGCCTTGGGAATTAACTTCATCAATGAGCAAGCTGAGCCATCCAACAAGCATTTCCAGGGTGCCCTATCACTAGCATCATGCACCTGGTACAAGGATATCTTGTATTTCTTGCAAGAATTGAGGCCTCCTGATGGGATGGAAAAAAGCAAGGCCAGAGCCTTAAAGCTCAAAGCGGTTAGATATTGCCTCATTGACCAAATCTTGTACTGGAAAGACCCTCTGGGGGTATTACTAAGGTGTCTGGACCCGCAGCAAGCCCAGAAGGTCATGATCGATTTCCATAGTGGTCTCTACGGAGGTCATCATTTCTGGAAGACCACAGCTCACAAGATCCTCTGAGCTGGGTATTACTGGCCCACTTTATTCCCTGATGTCTGCAGAGAAATCAGAGCTTGCATCAAGTGCCAAAAGTTTTCAGGAAAGCAGCAGCTCAAATCTCTGCCATTAAAGCCGGTAGTAGTCTCAACACCCTTTCAGCAGTGGGGATTGGATTTCATTGGAGAGATTCATCCTCCCTCAAGTGGCCAGCACAGATGGATCCTCACTGCAACCGATTATTTCACCAAGTGGATAGAGGTTGTCCCCAATAGGAGTACTTCTCACAAAGTGATCATTAGCCTCTTGGAAGACATCATAGCCAGATTTGGTTGCCCAAGCAGGATTGTCATTGACATGCCCCCCCCTTCAGGTCTAAGCCTCTGGTCAAGTTTTGTGAACAATTTGGGATTTCATTGGTTCACTCTACTCCATACTATCCTCAAGGAAACGGACTGGCGGAGTCCTCCAATAAAAGCCTAATCAAGCTTATCAAAAAGCTACTGGAGGACAATAAGAGGGCCTGGGACTCAAGGCTCAAATTCGCTCTTTGGGCTGATCGGGTGACAACAAACAAATCCCTGGGTATCTCACCTTTCCAACTAGTTTACGGAATAGAGGTCGTTTTCCCCACTCAACTCGCCTTACCCGTGGCAAATTTCCTCCAGGACTTTGAAGGAGAACCTAATCATGTGGTCAGAAGGATTCATCAGATGGTGGAAGTATAGCAGATCAGAGAACAGGTCATGAACAGGTCCTACCATCATCAGTAGAAGATCAAGCATGCTTTTGACAGGAAGGGCAAAAAGAAAGAATTCGAGCAGGGTGATCTGGTGCTCAAATGGGATGCACCCAGCCAGGAAAAGGGGAAACACGGTAAATTTGATGCCCTCTGGTTCGAGCCTTTCAAGATCCTCGAAGTATTTTCAAATAACACTTACAGTTTGCAGGATCTGGAAGGCAAAGAAGTTTTCAGCAGCCCAGTAAATGGGCATTTCTTAAAAAAATGTTTTCTGTGAGCCGCAGTCGGCTCTTTTTGTTTTGTTTTGTAAATATTGTTTCTATTTTTTGTTTTTCGGACTAATAAGTGACTCCATAGCCCAACAGCAAAGGCATTGAATCTGCGAAAGAGTTCTTAGAGCATCACAGGGACGACTCTATCCCCCATGGAGCCAAATGTTAGCGATATTTCTTGTAAGGGGGTTAGAATGAAAAAGAATGGGTCAGAAACCCACTTGTCCTAAGTTCGGGGTGCTAATGCGCCCATGATTAAATGGAAGCCAAGTCTGGACGGCAAGGATCACAACGCCCGGATCAACGGCTCACAGGCCATCTGGGCACCCTCTGTCATCTGGCGATTAACTAATGTGGGCCCCCTTCCCGTCATGTCAGCTTGTGGGCCATCCTTCCTCTTTCCATCTGTTTTCTTCCTGGCCGTGCAATGAGGCTCGCGCCCTTTTACCCTTCCCTCATCTTCCAACATCTGTCACTCTCCCCTTCTCTAGTTCACATGGTCCCTTTCCCATTTCACCATCCATCCACTGCATGCCATGTGTCCCGCCTCATTCCATGTCCGCCTCCCACCGCAAGTGCACCCATTATGTCTTGTATCCCGCTCCTTCCACGTGTCGTCTTCCGCCACATGTTTTCCCCCCTCCACTTCTCTTACACCTCATTGCTTCTTTCCTTCCCGCGTATTTTTGGCCCCATCACTCCGTTGTTGTGCCCCATCTTCCGCACTGGCTTCCACGCCTATTCTTCAAGCCATTCAGTTTTTCCAGGTGGCAGCGCGGGAAGCCCTCCACGTCCCGAAGGTGCCGAGTTGGCCGGGCCATCCTCAATCCCGATGAAGCAGTTATTGAAGCGGTTGGTGGTGGTTAGACATCACCTCCGCCATAATGGGAAAGCACGGCAATGAATTAAAGGCACGTCGATTCGCCGTTGGAACTGTCAAAGAATTAGATTGCATTTGATATAAGTTGCATGACCTTTCAGAGGTTGACTGTCAGAAAGCCATGCAGACGCAAAGCCTTCAATGCAGTGTCTTGATTTCGCCGTTGTTGTTGTTCTGAGTATATGAAGGCGTTTTCGCCATTTTTGTATCTATCGATGGTAGAGCAAAGCTCTCGACTGTAAAGTTTCCATGACCATTCTGGTTTCCTGGTTATGTATCTATGTTTGAGATTTCTTGTTTTATGACAAACAGTTTTCCTTTTCCATCTCTGTTTTCGTCTCATGCTGGAGAGTTCATGATCGAATGTTTCGTATGAATTAACACAGTTATGTTATGGTAAATGATTTATTGTTGCATTGTTGTTTCTTTGGTTTCTCGCATTTGGAAGTAATAAGATCTTGTTTTCAGATGCCTGCTCTCATAGTCTGTTAGAAGCCTGATGCTTATAGCAGGCCCTTGCACCCTTCTTATGAAGTCTTCCATCTACTCACCCTTATTGCAGCTCACTGTTTGAAGTTTATCAAGACCTCACTCACCCATGCATGCTCGGCCTAGTTTCAGAGTTGAGACGATACCGTTCTGAGTTTTCTTCCATTTGATCACCCCTTTAAAATTGTGACATTAAACTGATGGGTGTCAGGCTCTGCTCCTGCAAGCAATCCAGGGGTGACTTCTGACGCTAACAAGACCCAAAGTAAGCCTCAACCGTCTGATCCAAGAGGACACGTGGCAGTAATCCGCATACTTCGAGGGGAAGTAAAGTTTGAGACTTGAGATTTCATAATTCCAGAGACCCGAAGAATATCACGATCGTCAATCGAGAAAGGGGCCATAGAACCGTTGATCATGTTGAAAGGTCAAATTCCCGAAGTAGAGGCAGAGTCGTCGATTGAGAAGGACAGGTGTCTAGAAATCATCAACTCTGGAATATTGGTGTACGTAGAAAAGCAGGGTTTGATATTTTAAACTCTCGGAGCCCAGATCATGAAGTAAATCACAATCATTGATTTAGGAAGGCTAGATCTGATCCGCAGACTTGAGAGGATAGATCTGAACCATCCATTCAGGAGCACCGTAAAGATCATGAGATCGACGGTCTCGTCGCATTACGAGTATTGAATTTGTGAAAACTTTAAAAAGTTAAGGGTGGGCCGCAATTGAAACCAAGATTTTGGAGAAAGGACACGTGGAGGCTCAAGGAAAATTGCGGGCCGAAACATAGTTTGATCCCAAACCAGCTTTCATCGCACCCGCATTCACATGGTCACATGATATCATCGCCCAAGGTCACATCAGCTAAAGATAGGGGAAGGATTCAATGATGCTAGGATCCACATCGGAGGTTACGCATTGAAAAGTCGTAAGGGCCTCTGCGTGTATAATCCAACGATGCTAATCAAACAGAATATGATTGAAGGGTTGTTGTTTCACTTCATGATTTCTTGATCAGTTACGATTCAATTACACTAACTAAATCATTGTTCCTGAGCGATTGAATCATTGTTCATGAGTGTTGGAATCATGATGCAGCCTGAGAGTTTTTTAGATTCCCGACTTGAGTGTTGGAGATGTGGAGTGTAACAGATAATGAGAGAAGGAATAAAAGAAAAATGTCGTGACAGAGAGAGGTTGTTGTTTCTGGGTAAAATAAGTTGAACTGTATGTGATCAAGAAGATAGCAGAAACGGAGCCTAAAATATGCAGAGATGAAGAACATAACCTAGATAGAGCATAAATGGTGAAAACAGAAGACTGTATGAGAAACTAAGAGCATTGGAAGAACAGAGGAAGAGAAGATGGAGACAGACAGCAAGTGGAGCCAAGCATGAATAGACAAAAGCATAACAGAATTGCAGAACAGAGAAGAAGTGGTAAGCATTGAATTGTATGTATTTTTGTAAGGTCTTATTCATGTAAAGATTTATAATCAGGGTGGTAGGGTGGTGCTAGGGAGGATTGTTGTCCTCAGAGTTTCAAGTGGGTGCTTGAGCACAGGGAGTTGTAGCTTCCATCTAGTTGCAGCCAGAAAAACTAGGGTGGTAGGGTGGTGCAAGGGATAACCATTGCTCTCTATTATATAGGTTGGTTCCTGTGTGACGAAGCATCCAGTTGGTGTCGGAACACTCAGGGAGTTGGTGCTTCCTTCTAGTGGGTGCTAGAGAAACCAGAGAAGGGGTGCTCTCAATAAGTTGCAACTTGTTAAAGAAGAGGTTGTAGCCTCATTTTGAGTTGGTGCTCAAATATTGATGATGTACAAAACATAAAATACTGCCTATCATTCTAAGAAGAAGAGTTGTTATCCCTTTATGGGTTTCCTCATGAATATTTGTCTCTGTGTATACCATATGTGTGATTGATGTATATTATTTATGTTGTTAATGTCTTGCATAATCTCTATGATCACTTGGATAAGATTAATAATATTTCAATAGGAATAAAATTGTTTAAGAACAGTAACAACTAATTCACCCCCCCCCCCTCCTAGTTGTCTTAGTAATTTCAACACACCCAAATAAACTAAATATGTTTTCCCAAATTCACATTTTGACATATTTAGGCACAATTTATCCTTTTTCAAAACATCTAAGACTTTCCTAACATGATTTACATGATCTTCCCAAAGTTTACTGAAAAGCAATATATCATCTAAGTAGACTATTACAAAATAATCTATGAATGTCCTAAATACATCATTTGCAACCCGCATGATAGTAGCGGGAGCATTACAAAGTCCAAATGGAATAACCAACCATTCAAATAAACCTTGTTTTGTTTTAAAATCATTTTCCCAAATATCATCTTCACTAATCCTTACTTGATGATAACCACTTCTTAAGTCTAACTTAGTGAAATATGTTCCATATTTTAATTGATTCAAAAAATCATGAATACGAGGAAGATAGTAATGGTTCTTCACCGTAATTTTGTTTAATGCTTGGAAATCCACACACATTCTCCATGTACGTACCAACACAATGGGTGATCCACATGAATAAGTACTTGGTCAAATGAATCCTTTCTCAAGAAACACCTGAACTTTATTTTGTATTTCTTCATTCTCAAGCATAGAGAACCTATGCATGTCAATGTTAGGAAGAGGTGAATTTTCCTACAACTGAATCTCATGTTGTATCTCTCTCCATGTAGATAATCCTTGTGGTTCTTCAAACACTGAATCATACTTAGAAATAATCTTAACTAATTCATCTTTATGTTTAGGATCACACCCTTTGAAAGCTTTGGATTTATCATCATCCTTAGCTTTTACAATCATGAGTAAAAAATTGTTTCTTGCATTTACAAGCATTTTCATTTATGAAGTAGTAACAAGAGACAAGTTAGTCTTTACACGATGGGATCTTACAATATACTTGCTTACATTTACAAGCATTTTCATTTGTCCTATAGTAACAGGAGACAAGTTAGTCTTCACATGATGGGATCTTGAAACATACTCAATCCCATCCTTTGTAATATTGTACTTGTTCTCCTCCCTATAGAATATAACTTTATTTTCATACAAATAAGGACTTCCGAGAGCAATTCCACAAATATCAAGTGGTACAACATCTAATTCTACATCATCTATGAACTTAGAGGTGATTGAAAATATGAGCTTACATTGTTTACATACCTCTAACTTGGCTTCTCCACATACCCATCCTAAAGGATATGGTTTTGAATGAGGTTTAGTTTCAAGTCTCAATGTCTTAACAATTTCTTTAGAAATTAGATTAGCTTGTGAACCACTATCAAAGAGTGTATCAATCTTAGTATGTTTTGAGACGACTCTAATATGGAATAGTTGACTTATTTTCCTTTCATCATGCATAGTTTTAGATTTTAGAGAATGAGTATTAGCAATAGAAATAGCATAAGAAGATGTGCCTTGCATTCCCATGGTCATGATCTTGGTTTTATCACCTACATCCAATCTAAGATCACGTTGAATTGTAGGCATGGTATTCTTATTACCCTTGTTATTTATGAACGTCTTTGGTCTTAGTTTTGGATGAAGTTTCCAACACTTAGCCTCAACACATATTTTATTTTTACAATGTGAACATGAAGGCTTGTCATATTCTTTCTTCACTATGGTTGTTTATTTCATTTCACCCTTTCCTTTGTTATTGCCTTCAATTGGTTGAGCTGATTTATTTGAGAAGTTTTCCTTGACATTCTATGCTACCGATCTGATTCCATGAGCCAATTTTGTTTCCTTATATATCCTTTTTCATTGAAGGTAGGGGTTAGAATTTCCAATTTGTTAGATATCTACAAAGTGGGGTTTACACCTTCCATAGTAAAGTTTTGTAACCTCATAACTTTCACATCGTCGACTATCACATTGATAACCCCCAATGACTCTAGGTGGGTAGTTCTAGATTCTATCTTATGGTAATACCTTCACCTAAGTATCTTCTCTTAAAAATATCGCATTTTTTCAAAACCCTCCTCACTTTAAAGTCGTCGAACAAACCTCAGATGGATTACGTTGCAATTATGTTGGTTGCCACTATAACAAAATCGTGAATGTTATCATTTTTCCTACAGTTACCATTATTGTTTGGATGCACAACACACCCATAGTTGTTATTTATGAGCCCAATGAGTTCCTATAATCACCTCAAGAGGGGTAGGAAGACCCATCCTCTCTTTCTCTCTCTCTGTCTCCAACTCTCCCTATGTCTCCAACTCTCCATGTAATTATCCCATAGTGCTTGGGATTTAAGTAACCATTACCAATCTCCATGCCCTTTGAATCAGATATGGAAAGTCTTGGGAACCTTGTTGATTCCATGTGGTGGATTGAATGATAATATTTTGAAAATATTTGAGACTACTTGATTGGATCAATTGTGGGGATCCTTTTGGATCACTCTTCCCCACTAAGAAGCTTTTGTACCACCAAAAGTCTAATTTTCATTAAGAAAATAAGTGAGGGTACAACTCCCTCACTTTTTTTCTATCCATTCATCGTGATTTAGTTGGATGCATTCATTTTAGACCCACATTAAGGTACTCGACATCACCTCTTTGTGAATTCCTCACCTTTTTTTCAAGAATAATATCTTCCCACAACTCATCAAGATATTCAGGAGAAAAATCATCAACAGAAGGAGCTTGAACATTATGTTGGTTGTGAAGCCTGATTATATTATTGATTTAGAGGTCTTGTTTTCAGGCGCGTTTGGAACCCATTTCCTTACAGAGGGGGTGTGGGGGGATTCCTCCCCCCCCCCNGGGGGGGGGGGCGCAATATTTGGAGCCCCCCCACTGGCGGGGGCTTCGGGGGCAATGCCTTCGAAGTGAAATTTTGGGAAATTTTACTTTGTAAAATATTGTATTTCATAGTCAATATGGACCATTCATTATAAGGTCACATATATGAAGGTAGAAGTTATGTTAGGGTTTTTTTCCCTTGAAGGAAACCCTCTTTTATGAGGGAATTATATTTTGGTTGTGTGTTATGGAAAATATTGTATTATCAGAGAGGAGTCTATGAGAGAAAGAAGAGGAAGTTACAACGGGTGTGTTATAGGTTGTACCCCTTCATTTGTTGTATAATAATAAAGGAAGGACCTGTAAATATATCTAGTGGACATAGCCCACACTAGGTGAACCATGTATATCTGTGTCTCTATTGTATTGTGTATCTTTTGTGTTTTATTTACACATTTTTTTTGTATTGCTTCACGATCATGTTTTTTATAACAACTGGTATCAGAGTGAAAGGTAACTCACAGGAAAAGAGGGTTCCTGGTTCGAGTGGGTGCAATGGAAGAAGAGGGAAAGTTTAAGGTTGAGAATTTTAATGACCAAAACTACCAACTATGGAAGATGAAAATGGAATATTATTTATATCAGAAGGATATATTCCTACCATTGGGTAGAATAGAAAAGAATTTGACGACATGAAGGCGAAGAATGGGAGGTTCTTGATAGAAAGGCACTGGGAATGATACGGTTGAGCTTGGAAGCGTCAGCAGATTTCAATATTTCAAAAGAAAATACAATGAAGGATATGATGGACGCATTGGCTAAACTATATGAAAACCCTCGACGTCCAATAAGGTATTTCTAATGAAGCCATTATTTAATATGAAGATGTCAAAAGGTGGGTCTGTCACTAATCATTTTAATGAATTTAATACGGTTACTAATCAACTAAGTTCTATAAAAATGGACTTTGATGATGAGGTTAGGGATTTTCTAATCTTGTGCTCATTGCCAGAAAATTGGAACGGCTTGGTCATGGATGTAAGTAACTATGTCTCTGGTTCAAACACTCTGAAATTTGATGATGTTGTTGGTCCTATCCTTAGCGAGGAAATGTGATGGAAAAGCACAAGTGAGACATTAGGTAATGCATTGATCGTGGAGAATAGGGGAAGACAAAAGGATAGAGGAAAGGGCTCAGGAAACCGCGGGAATTCTAGGAAGGGAGGATCCAAATCTAGACTAGGAAAAATAGAGTGTTGGAATTGTGGGAAGAAAGGACATCTAAAGAAAGAGTGCAGAGCTCCAAAGAAACAAAGAGATGGACATCAGGAAACACATCAAGAATAAAATGTAACAAGTGATATGTTACAAGATGCTTTGATTCTTTCTTTAGATAATTTTACTGAATCTTGGGTAGTAGATTCAAGGGCTTTATTTCATGCCACACCCCATAGGAAATATTTTCAATATTATGCTCAAGGTGATTTTGGACAGGTTAATTTGGGTGATGATGCACCATGTAAAATTGTTGGAATGGGAAAGGTACAAATAAAGCAAAAGAATGGAAACCAATGGTTTTTGAAAGAGGTAATACATGTTCCAAATATAAGAAAAAATTTGTTTTCAACAGGGAAGTTGGCAAGTGAAGGCTATATACCTACATTTACAGATAAGGCATGGAAGGTCAGCAAAGGATCACTTGTGATAGGAAAAGGAAAGAAGGTAGGTACATTGTATTTATGTAATGGTAATATTTACTCTTCTATCTATTTAGATTCTACATGGGTGGATACAACACTATGGGATCATAGTCTTGGACACATGAGTGAGAAGGGATGCATATATTTCACAAAAGGAATTTGTTGTTAGATATTAAACAAACTGATTTGGATTCCTGTGAGCACTATGTTTATGGAAAATAGAAGAGAGTCATATTTCTCAGAGTTGGAAAGAAAAAAAAAAGAGTGAAGGGTTAGATCTCGTGCATATAGATGTATGGGGACCAACTCAGGTATCATTGGTGGATCTCATTATTATGTTACTTTTATTGATAATTCAACTAGAAAAAATTGGGTTTATTGCATTTGAAAAAAATCTGATGTTTTTGACACTTTTAAGAAATGGAAATCTTTGGTTGAGAATGAGACAGGAAAAAATTTGAAGTGTCTTAGATTAGATAATGGAGGTGAATATTGCAACAAGGAGTTTCATTATTACTCTTCATACCATGGGATTCATAGAGAGAAGACAGTTCGGGGAACACCACAAGAAAATGGCGTGTCAGAGAGGATGAACATGACAATCATGGAGCGTGCAAGGAGTATGAGATTACATGTAGGGTTTCCCTTAGAGTTTTAGGCAAATGTTGTAAATATTGTTGTTTACTTAATAAATAGAGGACCTTTAATCTCATTGGATGGTGGAATTCCAGAGGAGGCATGGACGGGTAAAAAGGTAGACTATTCATTTATGAAGACTTTCAATTGTTAATCATTTGTCCATATTGATAAAGAAAATAGAACAAAGCTTGAAGACAAATCCAAGAAGTGTACCTTTATTGGATTCAATGTTAATGATTTTGGTTATCACTTATGGGATTATGAAAATCACAAAATCATTATGAGTAGACATTTCATATTCAATGAGAAGATCATGTACAAATATTAGTTGCAGGGAAAGAAACAGGAAAAATAAGAACCAGAATACATAGTGCTTGATGAGATCACTGAAAAATAAATTCCAAAGGTACCAGAAAATAAAAATGTACAACAACAGGAGCATTGGGTACCTCAAACTCCTGCAAGAGTTGATAGAAGATCTACCAAGTTAAGTAGACCCCCCAAATGATACTCTCCTTCATTGTATTATTTATTGTTGATTGATTATTGTGAACCAGAAAGTTATGAAGAGGCAATGCAAATAGACACTAAAAATAAGTGGGAGCAATGCATGAAAGAGGAAATGGATTCCTTGGTAAATAACCAGACTTGGGACTGGGTTCAGTTGCCTGCAGGAAAAAGAGAATTTCAGAATAAATGGGTTTACATGTTGAAGGAAGAAGATGGAGGAAAAAATCGGTACAAGGCTAGACTTGTTGTAAAGGGGTTTGCACAAAAGAAAGGTATAGATTTTGATGAAATATTTTCTCCTATTGTTAATATGAATTAAATTAGGACTATTTTAATTCTTGTGGCAGTAGAACATTTTCATCTTGAACAGTTATATGTAAAAACAACTTTTCTCCATGGGAATTTCGAGGAAGAGATTTATATGCAACAGCCACACGGGTATGAGCTCAAAGGAAAGGAGAATTTGGTATGTAGGTTGAAGAAGAGCTTGCATGGCCTAAAGAAATCTCCAAGGCATTGGTATTTGGAGTTTGACAAGTTTATGATAGAACAAGATCATAGTAGATGTCATTCTAATCATTGTGTTTATTTTAAAAATCTATAAAATGGAAGCTATATTATCTTGTTATTGTATTTAGATGACATGTTTGTTGCAGGGTCTAATATGTAGGATATAAATATGCTCAAGAACAAATTAGATAATTTATATACGATAAAGGATTTGGGTTCTGCAAAGAAAATCCTTGGTATGGGAATAACAAGAGACAGGAAAAATCACAAATTGACATTGTCTCAGGGTGAGTACATAGAGAAGGTGTTGGAGAGGTTTAGAATGCAGAATGAAAAACCAATTAGTAAACCATTGGCCATCCATTTCAAATTAACCAAGGAAATGTGTCCCTGTAAGTTTTAAACCTTTGAGGTAAAGAAATGCATATAGATTCTTAAGAAAAACATAATTTAATCAATGGCTCATACACAGACTACACAGAGATTTTATACAAGAAACCCTCAACCGGGAAAACCTTTCTTATATTCATTATCGAATTTCACCATTCACCATACAATATATACAATGTTTTTAGGTATTCCTTAGATACCAAAACCCTAATCCCTTAATCCAGGATTAATTTAGTAAACCTCTAAAAATAGAAAAATACGCTAAAAATAGCCAAAACCGCCCAAAAAAAAAATTGGGGCAATGCCCTGATTGCTACACGTAACTAGAGGGGGCATACCAGCCCCCCTGTGAACCCCCTAGGAAATCACCTGGTGCACACGACACAAATAGCGCTAATATATGTATCATCAGACGTAGTTGTCAAACCCGACGCGCCCACACACACGCATGCAAAGAATATAACACATACCCAACATTCTCCCACTTGTTGTTTTCTTTGCATCCAGGGGTCTAGGGGATTATATAGTCAACAATCCAGGGAAGCAATGCCCATTGTTACTCTACACCAGGAGAAATTTTCTATGCTCACAGACTTTGTCAATGAATCTGCAACATTCTTCAAAGTGTCAACCTTTTCCAGCAACACCTTCTTTTCCTCAACCATGTCTCTCACAAAGTGATAATGAACATCAATATGCTTTGTCTTCGAATGATAAGCTGGGTTCTTTGCTAGGAAGATTCAACTCTAACTGTCACAATCTAATCTCAC
The DNA here is from genome assembly GCA_009831015.1 of Picea engelmannii. Lineage (NCBI taxonomy): Eukaryota > Viridiplantae > Streptophyta > Pinopsida > Pinales > Pinaceae > Picea > Picea engelmannii. Next base: position 54,622 of record ML815322.1, read on the forward strand.
TGCTTGTTGTACCAACCCAATACCTAAACACAATTTTGTAACCATACTGCTTCCTTTCTTGCATGAGTGGTTGCCATGTATTCAACTTCTGTAGTTGAGAGTGCCACTACAGTCTATATTTTGCTCATCCAACTGATTGCTCCTCCAAATAGGTTAAACACATACCCACTTGTAGATCTTCTATGATCCATATCTCCAACCCAGTCTGCATCAACAAAGCCATGTATGTCCACCACTTTGTCCAATCCTGGTCTTCCTTGGTAGCACAATCCATAACTGGTAGTGCCACAAAGATACATGAAGACCCTCTTTACTGTTGTCCAATGCTCCTTCCCTGGTTTTGACATATACCTACTCAAAACTCCCACTGCATGTGCAATGTCTGGTCTAGTATAAACCATTGCATACATCAAACTACCAACTGCACTCGCATACAGAACATGGGACGTGTCCTCTTCTTCTTGCTGTGTCTTGGGACACTGATCTGCAGATAAATTTACACCTATAGGAATAGGAACCTTGACCGGTTTACTTCCATGCATATTAAACCTCTGCAATATCGTCTCAACATATTTTCTCGGATTCAACCAGATTTTCTTGTTTGTGCGATCTCTTTTAATCTCCATTCCCATAATGAAGTTAGCAGCACCAAGATCCTTCATGTCAAATTTGGAGGATAACTGTGATTTCACCTCCTTGATAACACCCATGTTATTTCCTACCAACAACATGTCATCAGCATACAACACTACATAAATGAAGTGATTACCAACTTGCTTGGAATATACACGGTGATCAGCCCTGCTTCTTACAAATCCCAATCCAAGGATGTATGTGTCAAAATTTTGGTACCACATCCTAGGTGATTGATTCAGACCATCTAGTGACTTCTTTATCTTACAGACCAGCTCTTTCTTTCCCTTCACTACAAAGCCTTATGGTTGCTTCATGTAGATTTCTTCTTCCAGATCCCCATGTAGGAATGTTATCTTCACATCCATATGTTCCACTTCAAGATCAAAAGCAGTAGCAATAGATAAAATAAATCTAATAGAAGTTAACTTAGCAATAGGAGAAAAAATCTTGCCAAAGTCAATTCCCTCTACCTGGGAATAACCTTTTGCTACTAATCGAGCTTTGTATTTCTCCACTTTACCTTGTGCATTAAACTTCTTCTTAAACAACCATTTACTACCAACATATTTTTTTCCAGCTGGAAACTCAACTATATCCCATGCCTCATTCTTATCCAAGGAATCCATTTCTTCAACCATGGCCTTCTTCTAGAGTTTACTATCCTCTGAATTCACTACTTCCCTGACAATTATGGGATCATCATCAGCAATAGATAAAGAAAAATTGGAACGGAAATCAGGTGGACTATACCTTTCTAGTTTCGTTTTATCTCTTACTGATCTCCTCAATACTGGGGTATGAGGTTATTCTTCTTCTTCTTCTTCTTCTTCTTCTTCTTCCACTTCCTCTTCTTCAGATGATTTAGATTTTGCATCATCCAACTCAAGCTCTATTTTCTCAGGTTCATCTTGCGTTGGTAGGAATTCCTGTTTGGACACATCTTTTTCCTCTCCAAAAACAACATCTCGACTGTAAACAGTCTTTTTGGTTTCTGGGTTCCAAAGCTTATAACCTTTCACACCATCTTTATAACCAATAAAGATACACTTTTCAGCCTTTTTATCTAGCTTACTCCTATTTTCCTTTGGAACATGTACATAAGAATCACAACCAAACACTATAAGATGTTGAAGAGAGGGTTTCTTTGTAGACCATACCTCGTGTGGAGTTTTATCATCCAACACTGATGAAGGTGATCGATTGACCAGGTAACATGTTGTACCCACTGCCTTTGCCCAGAATTCTTGTCCTAACCCGGCACCGCTGAGCATGCTCCTTTCTTTTTCCATCAGTGTCATGTTCATCCTTTCTACAACTCCATTCTGTTGAGGAGTGTATGGAGTAGTCTTCTTCCTTGCTATACCACACTTCTTACAAAATTCTTCGAATTCATTTCCGCAGAATTCTCCACCATTATCTGTTCTCAATACCTTTATTTTCTTCTCTATCTGATTTTCTACCAGAGCCTTAAACTCTTTAAATTTATCAAATACCTCATATTTCTTTCTAAGAAAATAAATCCATGTGTTCCTTGAAAAATCATCTATGAATGAAACATAATACACAGATTTACCTAGGGATGGAACATGAACAGGTCCAAACACATCACTATGTATCAACTCTAATATCCCCTTTGCTCTTGTAGCACCAGATGGGAATCTTAGTCGATTTTGTTTACCATATATGCAATGTTCAAAGAAATCAAAATCCAGAGTGCAATTAGGCATACCTTCAACCATGCCTTTACCGTGTAGTGTTTGAAGGCCCTTTTCTCTAATATGCCCCAGTGTTTGATGCCACAGCATGGTCTTCTTTTCAGGGACGATATTGGTCTTGTCTTCTTTATTTGTCTTCTCAAGGACAACAGAACTATTACACCCATTAGTATAAGTGCTTCCCAACAACTTGTATAGAGTTCCACACCAAACTCCCCTCATCAACACCATTGTCCCTCGTACCATCTTGCAAGTGTTCTTTCCAAATACAGTATCCACTCCTACATCATCCAACTTGCTTACATATATTATGCTCCTGACAAGTTTTGAAATGTGCAGAACCCCAGGGAGTGTTCTAATCCTTCCATCTTTTAGCAGCAACTTAACCCTTCCACGTCCCAAGATTTTTGTTGTCGAGTCATCTCCTAGGAATACATCACCACCATCATATTTTTCATATTCATAGAACTACTCCCTGTGAGGAGTCATATGGTATGATGCACCTGAGTCAATCAACCATACATCGCGGTCTACATGTGTACTTGTAGATGCTAGGTAAACATCACCTCCTTCTTCAGTGGAGTTTTTCGCCTCTGTGGAGGAGGTACTATCAAATCCCTTTGGTTTTTCAACCTTCTTAGACTTGCAATATTTCCTATAATGCCCTGTTTTACCACACTTCCAGTATTTCCTCAAAGAATTTCTTGGAGACTTAGATTTACCTATAGATTTAGATCCCCCCCTTGAAGGATTACCAAGATTCATGTCTTCGGTACGACCTCTTACAAATAAATCATCTGTGCTATGACCATCCATGCTTTTCTGCCTCATCTCTTTAGATAACAAGGATGAAACTACATCCTCATACTTCAATGTAGATTGAGTGGTACTACCAATTCCTACAACCAGATTATCCCAAGAGTTTGGCAAAGAACATAACAAAGTAATACACTTATCTTCTTCTGAAATCGTAATATTAACAGAGACAAGTTGACTTACCAGAGTATTAAAGGCATTTAGATGTTCTATCACAAAATCTCCATCTTCCATCCTAAGATGATACAACTTCTTTCGAAGAAACAACTTTTTTACCAAGGACTTTGATTGATACAAATTCCCCAACTTATCCCATAGTTCCTTGGTTGTAGACTCTTCTGAGACATTCAACATCGAATCTTCCAGGCAGAGTCGAATAGTATTCCTTGCTCTTCTGTCCAACTTCTCCCAATCTTCCTTCGACATACCAGTAGGTGGTGTACTGGTAGTTTGTGTACTAGTAGGTTTTGTACCAGTAGTCTGTGTGCTAGTAGACAGTGTACTAGTAGGCTGTGTACCATGATCCACAGTGATCCATTGTTCTTTGTCTACGAGAAGGTCCTCCATCTTTATCTTCCATATCTCAAATTTTTTACCGTTGAACTTCTCTATCTCGATTCTAGAAGAGCTTGTCATTCCTCTCTCTGCACTCAAATCACCACTGCAAAAGCTCCCACTAAACCCAGGTTTATCACAGACCCAAGGTAAACTTGATCTATCAAGACCACAAAGGCGTCCCTCTGAAGCCAAAAACGAGCTATGATACCACATGTAAATTTTAAACCTGTGAGGTAAAGAAATGCATATAGATTCTTAAGCAAAAAAAAAGGTAATCAATGGCTCATACACAGAGTACACAAAGATTTTATACCGAAAACCCTCAACCGGTAAAACCTTTCTTATATTCATTATCGAATTTCACCATTCACCATACAATATATACAATGTTTTTAGGTATTCTGTAGATACCCAAACCCTAATCCCTTGATCTAGGATTAATTTAGTAATCCGCTAAAAATAGCAAAAAACCACCCAAAAAAAAAAAATCGGGGCGCTGCGTCGAATGCTAGGCGTAACCAGGGGGGCATACCTTCCCCCCCCTTGGGACCCCCCTAGGAAAGCACCCAGTGCACATGACACAAATGACACTACTAGAGGTATCGTCAGATGCAATTATCGAACCTAACTCGCCCACACACACACATGCAAAGAATATAACACATACCCAACAATCCCAAGACATAGGAGGAGATAGAATACATGTCCAGGGTCCCTTATTCATCAGCAGTTGGAAACTTAATGTATGCTATGGTTTTCACAAGACCACATATTTCACATGTAGTGGGAGTTTTGAACACGTATATTGACAATCCAAGTAAAGAACATTGGGAGGTAGTAAAGTGGATTATCAGGTATTTGAGAGGTACTAGTACTCATGCATTATGTTTTGGAGATTCAAACTCTATTCTACAAGGATATGTTGATTCAGATATGACATGTGATAAAGATAGCAGGATGAGCACCACGGGGTATGTTTTTACTATAGGTGGAACAACAATAAGTTGGATTTCAAAATTGCAAAATTTTGTTTCACTTTCAACAACAAAAGTAGAGTATGTTGTTGCTACATAGGCTAGTAAAGAGATGATTTGGTTACAAAGGTTTATGGAGGAATTGGGAAAGAAGAAAGAGAATAATAGGTTGTATTGTGACAAGGAAAGTTCCATTCATCTTGCAAAGAAATCAACCTTCCATTCTAATACTAAGCACATACAACTCAAGTACCATTTCATATGATCCGTCTTTGAAGATGGACATTTGAAGTTGGAAAAGATACATACTAGCCAGAATCTTGCAAACATATTAACAAAGGTAGTAACCAAGGAGAAAATGAGTTCCTACTCATTTTTTCTTGGCCTTCAAGCATGAAGGTGAAGATGAGAAATTTTCCAGGTCCAAGGTGGATCATAGTCCAATAGGTACAACAACCGTGGAGTTGTTTTGAATCTTGATCAGTCTCCAAGTGGGATATTGTTGGTTGTGGAGAATGATTATCTTCTAGATTTAGAGGTCTTGTTTTCATACGTGTTTGTACCCCATTTATTGACAGGGGGTGTGGGTGGCTCCCCCGCCCCCCACATATTTCACCAGGGGATAAGTAGAAATATTTGGAGCCCCCCCTAGCGGGGGATTTGGGGCACTTTCCCTGAAGTGAAATTTTGGGAAAAATTGCCTTGTAAAATATTGTGTTTCGTAGTCAATCTGGACCGTTTATTATAAGATCACAAATATGATAGTATAATTTATGTTAGGCTTTTTTGACCTAGAAGGAAACCCTCTTTTATGAGGGAATTGTATTGCGACTGTGTGTTATGGAAAATATGGTATTATGGGAGAGGAGACTGTGAGCAAAAGAAGAGGAAGTTACATCGGGTGTGTTGTAGGTTGTATCCCTTCATTTGTTGGATAATAATAGAGGAAGGACCTGACAATTTATCTGGTGGATGTAGCCCACACTGGGTGAACCACTTATATCTATGTCTCTATTGTATTGTGTATCTTCTCTGTTGTATTGTCGTATTTGTTTTATTTTATTGTTCCTCGATCCTGGTTTTTCTAACACATTCTTACCTTGATCCATGATCACAGAAGCCTCATAAAGTTTCAAGTTTTCAACATTAACCATAGAATACAGATGCATATATGGTGGTAAATCTAATAGAAAACATTGTTACCAATCATTTCTAGAATTTTAAATGGACCATACCTGATTGACTTAATCTTTTTGCCTTCACCTTTAAGGTGTTATTTGTTAATGTATATCCAAACTTGATCACCAACTTGGAAGTGATGATTAACCCAATTATTTTCATGGATAGCCTTACACTTGTCTTGGCTCTTTTCTAATTATTCTGAAATACCAAGATCCTAAATTATTTTGAAATACCAAGATCCTCCAATACTGAAATACCCCCATGAAGATCCTAAATTATGTTACATTATCAAGATTAGACCACTTCATAATGGCTTCAACTTTAGAGGGATCAATTTTCAATTCACCACCCCCTACTATATCACCCAAATAAACTAAATATGTTTTCCCAAATTAACATTTTGACATATTTAGGAACAATTTCTCTTTTTTCAAAACATCTAAGACTTTCCTAACATGATTTACATGATCTTCCCAATATTTAATGAAAATAATTATATCATCTAAGTATACTATTACAAAAATCATCTATGAATGTCCTAAATACATCATGCATAACCCGCATGATAGTAGCGGGAGCATTACAAAGTCCAAATGGCATAACCAACCATTAAAATAAACCTTGTTTCATTTTAAAATCATTTTTCCAAATGTCATATTCACTAACCCTTACTTGATGATAACCACTTCTTAAGTCTAACTTAGTGAAATAAGTTTCATAATTTAATGGATTCAACAAATCATCAATGCGAGGAATATAGTAAAGCTTCTTCACTTGTTATGAGGAAAATCTCTCTATGGCTAGGGTAAACCACAACAGACAGGTATGACTGCAGAAATCAACTCAATTCCAACATATGCTATATAAACCAATGTGCAAGAGATATAAGAAAGAGGCCTACCTCATCCAAACATTTGATGATGTCCACCATTGAGCACTTTGATCCAAAGCTTTATACCTACAACAAGTTCTCAACAAACAAGCAGAGAAAGCATATAGTGATAATATAAAAGGTTAGCACATTAGATAGCATAATCCAATAATAAACATAACAAACATGCCCATGGATGATAATCATGTATTTTTACGATATCAATAGGATGGGAAAGGAGTATTTCTATTAATAAATGATCAGCAAAAGTGAAAACATTACAAACTTTGGTGTCGGCACAGTTCGAAACCGAGAAACCAAGTTCCTTCCAGTTGGGTCTCCACCAATTCAATCCTCCACCAAAGGCAAGCTCATAGAAGGGAAACAATGAGGTTCTACATCAATAAGGGAAGAGCTTGGAGGTTGAACACTGTGTTTAGACTTAAAGGACAAAGGGATGTAGACTCAATATGAAGTAATAATTTCTCCAGTGTAACTTTGCTCTCAAAGTTGAATTCTCTCTCCTTTTCCATAGCTTAGAATTGGCTTATTTATAGACTTCAAAATGAAACTGAAAGACCGAGTCAGAACGTTTCCAATATATGGAAGGCCAAGGAGCATATATCTCCTATCGTGACATGGAAACCCGACATTTAATTTTGATTTTATGGCACGAATCTCGATGTATGCGGGTTGTAGTGGAGCAGACTGTGTATACGCTTGTTGTATAAGGTGAAATATGCATACAAGTGGGAAAAAATTATGTTTTTATCTCTGGATTTATCAATCAGGGAAGGTGAGTCTTCATAGGGAAATGAAGTAAGGCCCTCTCTACAAGATTGCTTAGGGTGAGGCAAATATTTCTCTAACATCACCATAATTTTGTTTAATGCTTGGAAATCCACACACATTCTCTATGTACCGTCTTTATTTGGTACCAAGACAATGGGTGATCCACATGGATAAGTACTTGGTCAAATGACTCCTTTATTAAGAAACAATTGAACTTGCTTCTTTATTTCTTCATTCTCAAGCATAGAGAACCTATGCATGCCAATGTTAGAAAGAGGTGCATCTTGCTACAATTGAATCTCATGTTGTATCTCTCTCCATGGAGGTAATCCTTGTGGTTCATGAAACACTTCATCATACTTAGAAATAATCTTAACTAATTCACCTTTATGTTTAGGATCACACCCCTTGAAAGCTTTGGATTTATCATCGTCCTTGGATTTTACAATCATGAGTATAAAATTGTTACTTTCATATACAAGCCTTTTAATGTGTCTTGTAGTAACAAGAGACAAGTTAGTCTTTACACGATGAGCTCTTACAATATATTGGCTTGCATTTACAAGCCTTTTCATTTGTCTTATATTAACAAGAGACAAGTTAGTATTCACATGATGGGGTCTTAAAATATACGCAATCCCATCCTTTGTAAGATTATGCTTGTTCTCCTCCCTATAGAAGATAGCTTTCTTGACATACAAATAAGGACTTCCAAGAAAAATTCCACAAACATCAAGTGATACAACATATAATTCTACCTCATCTATGAACTTAGAGGTGATTGAAATCTGAGCTTACATTGTTTAGATACCTCTAACTTGGTATATTCACATACCCATCCTAAAGGATATGGTTTTGGATGAGGTTTAGTTTCAAGTCCCAATGTATTAACAATTTATTTAGAAATAAAATTATCTTGGGAACCACTATCAAAGAGTGTATCAATCTTAATATGTTTTAAGACAACTCTAATATGGAATCGTTCACTTTTTTTCCTTTCATCATGCATAGTTTCAGATTTTAGCTAATGAGTATTAGCAATAGAACTAGCAGAAGAATATGTACCTTTCATTCCCATGTTCGTGATCTTGGTTTCATGACCTGAATCTGATCTAAGATCCCATTGAATTGTAGCCATGGAATTCTTATTACCCTCCCTATTTCCGAACCTCTTTGGTCTTAGTTCTGGATGAAGTTTCCAACACTTAACCCTAATGTGTCCTCCCTTTTTGCAATGTGAACACAAAGGATTCTCATATTCTTTCTTCACTATGGTTGTTCATTTTATTTCACCCTTTCCTTTGTTATTGCTTTCAATTGGTTGAACTTATTTCTTTGAGAAGTTGTCCTTGACATTATTTCCCCTTGACTCAATATGAGTGCCTTGGACACAAACTTCATCAATATTAGTAGGATTAAACATACAAATAGTATGTCTCAAATATTTATGCAACCCACCAATATACTTCAAAATATTTTCTTACATGTAGAGAGGAATATTGAATGTTAATGCCCTCTTTCTAAACTCTTGAGTATAGTCTTTCACATTATATCCTTCATTTTTATTTAGATTTTTCCAATACATTATTGCTTGTTACATAGACCCTAAAGAAAAAAAAAACTTCTTTAATGAAGCCATGAATTCACCAGGAATTCATATTTATTTTACCTTTCCTAAGAAGAACTTCTTTATTCTTAATCTCCCATGAGATCAATGTTGTGCCTCATAGTCCGAGAGTGGATAGCTAGACTTTTTCTTCTTCTTCCACAATTTTTGAACCCTGCAATACACTTCAATTTGATTGATCCAGTGATCTAATTTCTTTGCATTAAGATCTCCATTATACATTTGCAATTCAAATTTCATCTCTAATTTCAACCAAGACGTACACAAAATAGAATAAACTTTCTTTGGTTGTTTTTTCTATGGATTTGAAGATGAACTTGAACTTGAGGGAGAGGATGGGGATGGAGGATTTTTAGGAGGGTCACTATAACCACCTCATTTTCCTTTACCTTGACTTTGGCCTTCTTTACTCTTCTTTCATTCCTTATATAATTCTGCTGCCATGGTTTTCATATCAAAAAAGGCTTGCAAAAACATCACTTCAGATTCGAAGGGGTTTTCTTCCTTTGGATATTGTATTGGTTTCTTTTGGAATGCATGTATTGAACTAATCTTATGATTGTACTCTTCAAGTGAACCTTCACCTTGTTTGAGCTTAGACCTAGTTAACATTCAATACAAACACTTATACAAATCCAAATCAAATATAAGTTAATCATTGATCAACTACTCTGATACCAAACTTGATTCAAAATTAGTGCTAAATAATTTGTTACACTAATTTTGATTCTTATAACAAGTTTCTCAATTTTCTGCAATTTTGTTAAAAATTGGATTAACTGATTAAAAAATAGTATTTTGAGACTGTAATTTAAAACAAGAACTAAAATAACACAGGATATACTCAACAAATTGATAACGGAGTTCACCCATATGGGCTACATCTCTGAGTCCACTTCAAATGACGAACCGATCCATTCAGAAGGATACAAAGTACATCATTTCACCTCTTTACATCAAATAATGGCCTTCAATATGCAAAAAGAGTCTCTCATGTCCTCTAGGAAGATAATAGAACAAGTTCCTCAGGGTTACCATTATGTTTTGAATGCACAAAATGCCCATGGTGGTTATTATTTAGCCGGATGAGTTCCTCTAATCACATTGAGAGGGGTAGAAGGACCCCTCCTCTCTCACCCTCATTTTGTATCCAAATATCCATGGAATTATACCACATTTTTTGGGATTTGGGTAACCATCAACAATATCCACACCCTTTGAATATGCTATGGAAATTCTTGGGTGCCCTGTTGAAGAAATGTGGTGGCTTGAATGCTAATGTTTTGAAAATATTTCAGACCATCTGATTGGATTGGTTATGGGGATCCTTCTAGATCATCCACAACTTCATCATATTCATCCAAATTCACACAAGGAATCATATCCCATAAGACCAAATCTATCTCATAAGAATGTTCTAAAGATTCTTCTTCCATGTCTCCTTCCAATTGTTCATTAGACTTGTCTACTTGTACACAACCATCCAAAATATTGTTAGCCACCAAGTTCATTACATTTGTCCATTTTATATAGGTTCTCTCAGAGTGATTGGTCTAATGATAGTTGCAATAGTTATCCATGGCCACCCTTTCTAGCTCAATGTTTAAATTTGCAAGAGGTGGTGTGACAACTTTAGGTGGGAAAGTCCTCCTAAATAAAGTCTTGCATGATTTGTAATTGGAGGTTCCCTCCCCCAAAATTCTCTTCATATATATTATTTCATTGGATAATCATTTGATCGTTCTCTACATACTTTCCATATCCATGGTCTCCTTTGCTTTAGCCTCTTTGGGTCTCTTTGGTTGAGATCGTGGTAATATAAGACCTTTTTTGGGAGGTATAACTTCCCTCTTTCCTAATGTGGTCTGATTTTATTTGCACTCTTTCATTTATAAATCAACCTTCTTATCTTCTTCAAAAGTTAATTCTAGGGTGTTGTTTGCTTCTCATTTAACAAACATTGAAATTGTTAAAGGTAGTGCCTTAGCATAAACTTTGATTTGAAGCTTTCGTGCAAGCACAGTTCCATATTTAAACTTGTTTAGGACTGTGATAAACCATTGGTTGAAATAGTTGACCTTTTCCTTGGGACCCATGGCTAGAGAAAATAATTCATCCATCAATGCACCAGTGGTGGTTTCTTGCCCAAATTTCTCTATAAAATATATTTGAAAATAAACCCAATTAGTAATTAACCCCACTGGAAAATTGAAATACCACGTAGATGCTAGTTTTTCAAATGTATAAGGATAAAGTATACACACCACATTTTCATGTTGTACTTTCATTAATCTGATAGCTAGGATAATTTATTAATGTGGTACTCTAGAATACTAGCCACTTTATGGTCATACTTGGGAAGCTATCATTTTGGATGTTTGGGTAGGTTATGTAGTTGGGAAGGTAGAGCTAAAGAATATAAAGCTAACCGAGGTTGATTTTGGTTGTTGGCCATATATCAATGGTTTGAATGATTATAATTTGGATTTGATCCTTCTCAGTGATCCAGATCAGAATCAGGATTTAACTATCTATAAGAGTGATCACCTTCGACCGAGGAAGTAGTAGGTCTGGTATGTGTTTGAGGAATCAATCCAAAAGGTTCATTAATGTGTTGTAAGGTTAATTCTACCAAAAATTATATGGTGTGAACCATAGTATGATTTACAGTGCTTGTTGTGGTTTGAGAAGTATTTCTTCGATGAGGAAGTAAAGGGGTTATGAGAAAAACAACAATCTATATTGCATAAGATTTCGTTATATGTCGAATTTTTTTCACTTTCTCATCCGATACTATGTATGGGATGGACTCGGTTTCAAGTTCAGGATTCTCCAAGTACTGAGATGCATTATTTTCAGAAGTTTGACCTTCAGGATTTGGAATGTTATCAGAGAACGAGTTGTAAGTATGGCTTGCCATAAACAAGCCCTCCTTCTCACACCAAATCTATTAAGGGGGATAGGTTCCCAATTATCAATAGTAGGGATTAAACCCAAGGAAGAGGCCCAATTAGACTCTTCCATGTTTGGAATTGAATAATCCTTCGGGTTAACAGTCTGATAACCATTTGATGGAATTTATGAATTAGTTCAAAATTATCTTTCTGTTTTTTTTTATGTTTGTATAATTTATATAATTAATGCGAGAAATAAAACTAATCTAGAGAGTTTCAAGAAATATAATATTAAAATATAACCTTCAAGGCCAGTAAATTAAAGTGAATTGTATCTCTTAATTCTCTAAGAACTAATTCTACTAAGAAATACTACTGCAATATAACCTTCATGAAAACATAAACTATTCTAATACATAAAGAGATGAAAGCTATATAAGCATAACACTCATAAATAATTCCTCATTATACCATATATGAGATGACGAAAACGTATTATGAAAAATAAGAAAATAATCAATAAAGCATATATAACCATTCACTAAAAATAATAGCTAGTTTATCCATTCACCTAGGCTAACTTGGAAAAATTGAAATCCTTACTAGACGCATGTGACATCAATTCAAGAGTAGAATAATCCATGAACAAGAATTAATACACATAAATCTTTAGTGAAAATGTTCGTTAACTCCAAAAACAGTTTCTGAATTCATATTGAAATAATTATGAGCTACAATCATTCCCCAAACGCCTCAGAGCCAAAGACCTCTTTCTAAGAGGTCCATTTTCATATTTTTAGGAAAAATTACATATAAAAATAGAATAAAGTAGAAAAAAGGCTCATAAAATCCATCCAGGATGCTAAAACTCCGATGAACTGGGAATCTTGATTTTTTCATGCTCAACATCATACTTCCCCCAGTACTCAAACAACTCATCACATATATTTAGATAAAGAAAATGCGTGTTGTTCTATGGACAAACTCAGAGTGGAATTTTATTGTCTAAATATTTTGATATATTTCTCTAATTTGGGCATAATAGACTTCGGTTGAGTTTCCATTCTGACTTAACTTGTTAGAAACTTTTGAATATTACCATGATCTAGCAAGGATATAGCTCTGACATTAGCTTTGCACTTGTCATCAATCTCCTTGAACTCACTCAACACCTTTCTAACTGGTTGGAAACCCTCCAGTAGGACAAAACTACATAGTTTTCTCTTTGACGTGGTGTCTTCAATGAGATCCCATATTTTAATGCATGTAGACCATTCTTCCCTCACTTGATTTTGGGACCCATCAACCAACTTATCTTAGTATCTGACCATTTTCTTAATTCCATATATTTCATTCTTGCTTAATACCTTGATTCCATGATCCTCGTGACCACAACTCTTTTGGATTTCCGTAATGAATTCTACTTCATCTTGGACCTTGGCTTGTCTACCCTTCCCCCCTGGTATTTTCATTGTCCAAGATAGATAATTGCAAGTTTTATCCTTCCAAGTATAATACCTTAGCTCTGAAATATTTTCTTATTTATTCATTAATTTTGTCCTCTTCAAGGACATCCTTAATAAACTTGTTGAAATCATGTTGAGCTCCTTTATAATACTCACTTGATTTTTCAGAGAGATAATCGCCTTCATCATATCTTCAACCTCATTTTTAATAGTCTTGGATTTTTCAATGGTTGCATGAGAAATGGTTATCCTAGTTGAAAAAAAATCATTGAACTTAGCGCTTTCAATATCCAACAAAGACTCCTCATTAGTGCAAAGAACAACACTATCTGCATCTACCCTTTTCCTTTTTCTGGATCCTTTCACTATAGCTTTCTTACTCGGATTGTAAGCTATAGAATCCAAATATGCAACCTCTTAAAGAGGATTTGGAACATATTGATCTTCCAATTATGATGTATTTTCAAGGCTTCTAGGAGTATGCAACTATTATATTTCTAGTTCCTTTCCCTTGTCATTGATTTTGGGAATAACTTATTCGTCACCTATCAAATCTATCACCTTACTTAGTGGTGTTGTATCTTTTTGGGTCTTCTGTTGAACCAGGTCTTGTTTTGACTATTTTTTATCACTCCCTACAATATCTCTAGCATTGAATCCTTCCCAAACTACCTCCCAGTGCATCCTCTCTTCCTCTTTCTTTTTCTTTTCCTCCTCTTCCATAAATTTCTTCTTTGATTCTTCTTCTTTTCTCTTTTGTTCCTATACCATATACATATTTTCCTCCTCCTGTCTCTTTCTTATCTCTTCCTTAATCTTCCTCTTCAATTCTCTTCTCTATGCTACCCCAGTTGTTCATCCTGGTTTGCTTTCCTTTAAGCCTCTTCTATAATTCTAATTTTATCTAGTCTCCTAGCTTCTTCTACTTCCCTATGTTGTCAATTTGGTTTTCATTGATGTCAACCTTGATAAATAGGTGAAGTGTGATTGATTGATTGGTTGAAAAACATTTTCAATATTGAACATTTTTTTATGAACCTGACTTGAATGTCAAGTGTTAGCTCTCTTTCTGTGTTGGGAAATTTCAAAAAAATAAATTTTTTCACTACGGAAAGTTCCAGTAGCGCCTTGATTAAATTTTGGCAAGAGATGCTCAAGATTCCATATGCATATTCTTGGCTAAGTCTTACAAAACATTGGGTGAAAGCTTATGTTTTTTTTATCGAGTCTAGATCTTGGGTTTCTTTTGGCCAAATATAAAGTGTTTTTCTCTCGAAAATAACAGGATTTTAATTTTTGTTTTGTAAAAGTTATTGGGCCCGAGGCTCAATTTCCAAGTTCAAAGCCAAGCACCAGAGAGTTTCACCAAGGATCAACCATACAACTACTAAGTCAATCCACAATGAGATAATGTTCACATGGTCTGAGCGTTCAAACATCAAGTTCAAAGGTCGACAACATGACCAAAGTCCCACAAGGAGAGAGCCCATCAGGGGCAGTGGATGTTTTCAATGTGTTTACATACAATGAAACCTACAACGCATATAAATGAGATCACAGGCCGAAATTAGATCGACAATGAAAACTAAATGTTTCTTTAATCACCCAGGTGTTGAAGAAAGTTTACAGGTGTCAAAATTTGTAGGTGTGAATAGTGCGATGGTGATCTCGTAGAATTTGTGCGCTCAAATCAATTGAAACCGACAGCAGTTTCTGTCTCAAGAATTCTCGAACCCAAATCCACCAAGCATCAAGTGTATTTGAATTTGAAACCAGACCAAGTATATAAATCTCTCCAGATATGATGGGTTTTTTGCTTATTCTTATAGCTTCTTTCAAGCTCCAAAAGGTTCGATGGAACTCCTGTGCAATTAACCTTTGTGGCAAGGTATCAAAGAGATTCCTACTGCATGAACAAAATAAAAATCTCTAGAATCAAATCCAAGCGTCCCTCTACAGACAGTGAATTTCTGGCTCATATTCCAGGCAAACAAAGATGAATTTTAAAAAACCGTGACATGGGTTTTGTGCGTAGTGGCCTCAATTGGGTAACACATTGGAAAAATTGTAAAATTGTTGACAGTTTGAGATTCCCATTGTTTTTCTGAAGGGAATGCGCCCAGAATCCGTGGATGATCGGATTGAAAAAAAATAGCAAGCTCAAGCCATAACTCCACGCCGACAACACCAAGCTGGAAAGAGACAGTCATGAGAAGAGAATCCATGTGCCCAAAGAACCAAGTCTCAAAATATTGAAGTGGCAAGATATACGGAGGTCGTGGCTATTCAAGAGGTGATTTTGCAAATAGAGGTGATTTTGTTGATCGTGGGTGAGGTTCTCCTGGGCCTGGTGTTTCTGAAGGATACCAAAGGGTTCATCAATTTGGCAATGGTAGTAGGGGTGCTCGACCCAATGGTGTGAATCAAATGTCCAGAAATGGGAAAAGGGTTGGCTCTGTTGTCGCATGATCTGTTTTAAAATTGAAAATATGACCGACCAGATTGTGTATTGTGTTGAGTTCACTCAGGTTGATAGTGTTAAATGGTTTTTATATATGAAAGCGTAGCTTCAATTTTTGAGGCAATGAAATATTTTTTTTGGAAATGGCATTGGTTTGCCTCATTGGATTTT
This sequence comes from Picea engelmannii, assembly GCA_009831015.1. Classification (NCBI taxonomy): domain Eukaryota; kingdom Viridiplantae; phylum Streptophyta; class Pinopsida; order Pinales; family Pinaceae; genus Picea; species Picea engelmannii. The sequence goes on from ML815322.1 coordinate 70,785, forward strand.
GACATGGCATCAGTTGAAACAATCATCCTCATTCTATTTTCAATAGATTAGTTCCACAAATGAAGGGGGTGGGCACTTGGCAGAGAGTCAACATTTAAGGCATCTTTTTAAAGAGTCAAAGGATACAAGTGGCAAAGGGCATCTTTAACATTCCATATTCTAAGGAATTTGACCCCAACAGCTTCCCAACATTTGAGACACCTATTGCAACTATCTCGAGATCTTTATTAGCTAAAGAATTTGAGTTCTAGTATTTTCTTCTATGAAAATTGTTCACATCATTTTTTAGAGCTATTATTGGAAGACATAGTAAATCTAGCTGTAGTTACAGGATATAGTTCCATATTTGAAGCAGCTTTCAATTCCAACAGATCTGATCTTTATGCAAGCAAATAATTGATATGTTATTTTTAGATTTAATCTCTTAGAAGCTAGAGATATTTTATTGTTGTGTTTTCATATAAAATGAGACATTTGATGTGAGAAAAGAGAGAGGATTCAGTCCAAGGGATTAAGGGTGAGTGGATCTGGTGAAGACTCGAGAGGTCTGAGAGAGAGTTTTGAAGATTCGAGAAGGGATGAGAGGGAGTTGTAGAGTATGTAAGGTATGTGTTATATTTTAGACATGTCTTATTTCTATGTCAAAAAACTTCAGGTGATAAATAAATCTTTTGATGAGTTAGTCAATTCCATTTCTGTGTTATCACATTTTATCAAATTTCTTCTATTAGAGGTGTGATTGTTGAAGATATTGTAGTAAGGATTATTACAATAGCTGCCATGAAAAAAATTTGATTCATTTTGTAATGTTTGGAAAGGATTTCTAAGCTATTACAAATTCTTCTTGTAGCTATAACAAAATCAAGTTGCTTTGGTCTATCCTACAATTGTGTTTTTCCTGAAATCTTCATTCGCAACTATTTAGTTCCAGAACAGATCTATGCCTTATTTAGCTGGAATTTTCTACCATAGAATGTTAGGTTAAGGTCATTATATTTAATGGACTCTATTCCAAATGGATTCAGTGCCTTCTTGTTGAAAATATCACTCTCAAAATTTCCTGAAAACCCAACCCAATTAATTTGATTCTAAGATGTTCTAGGCTTGTTCCTAAAGCAGTCTAGGAACAACTTCTAGCGCTAACATTTTATGGTGTTGTTGTCGGGGATGGACAGAATGAAGTAATATTCCCTGGTAGAATGGCATTGATCATATTCTCTTCTTGATGGTGAACAAGAAGTGAACATATAACAAATTTCTTCATTCACCTGGCGGCTCCATGTTGAAACACTTACCAGTGACTTCATTCGTGATTCCTCTGGTTCAAAATGGAAAAATCAATAGTTATTGCAGTTGCTTCAAGGTATGTGTCTTTGGATTTCAAGCATATTCCTAGTTCTTCTAATCCACTTCATGATTATAAAGAATGTTTAGAGATGTGCCCAAAATTTAATGGAAAAGATTTGAGTAAGGCGGGAAAACATCTCTCAGACTTGCAATGGTTTGTTGATTGTCTTGAGATTATGCATGAAAACGTATACATGAGAACGTTTTATGATTCATTAGAGGGAAATTTTAGAATCTGGGTTAAAAGTTTTCCTGCTAAGTTTATAGATTCAATTACAAGTTTCTGGAATCTATTCTTAAAAACATGGGCAGAGAAGACAAGATTAGTGGCAGATCATATTCTTCCCGCACCTTTCATTTCATATTTCAGTAAACAACCATATGAAGAGGATATTGAGGAACTACAGGGAAACTGATATTGTATTCATCATCAACAATTGAGCAACTATCACTGGGGATCAACAAGCCTACATCCATCATTATTGAACCTGAATCTGCATCAGCTATCAAGCAAACTATAATCAACAGTGAAGACAAGTTGTTGTCTTTCTATGTTTCATTTTCAGGCTTCAAGAATGAATATATTAACATCTGCAATAAAGCATATTTAACACCGAGGCAGACCTTTCTCTTGGATCAGTTGGAGATTTTTCATGATTTTCATGATCATGTGACTTTTTGCATGGAGTTGTATGTTTCAAAAGTCTCCAATGCTCCAATTTTGGGAAAGGTTTTTGTTTACATTTGTAAGTATCAATGGCTCATTAACCTCTTGCTACAAATTTTATATAACTTGAAGTGTTTTTTGAACAATTGCATGGAAGAAGTTATGTTCATCAGTAGGATATTTATTTGGATGCATTGAAAGTATGACTTCACTTGAGAAAAGGACAATTTCAACTGGTTAAAGTAGGAGTAGGATGACTAAGCTCATTTCATGAGCATTTATTTTCAGTTTGCACATACGCTTTGGAGTGTAAAGTTTTTTATCAATTGTGTGTGTTCAAAATTTGAATAAGTTGCAGAGGTTTGGAAGGAGGTTGATGACTCCATATCCCAATGGATAAGGCATCAGTCTGCTTATTCTTGGCAGCTCATGGGGAGCATGTCAACCCCCATGGAGCCCATGTTAGCTCTCTTTCTGTCTTGGGAAATTTAAAAAAAAATATTTTTTTTCGCTACGAGAAGTTCCGGTAGTGCCTTGGTTAAATTTTGGCAAGAGATGCACAGGATTCTATATGCATATTCTTGGATAAATCTTACAAAAATTTGGGTGAAAGCTAATTTTTTTTCTTTATCAAGTCTAGATCTTGGGTTTCTTTTGGCCAAATATAAAGTGTTTTGCACTAAAAAATAACAACATTTTAAATTTTGTTTTATAAAAGTTATTGGGATCGAGGCCCAATTTCCAATTTCAGAACCAAGCACCCGAGAGTTTCACCAAGGATCAACCATACAACTACTAAGTCAATCCACGATGAGGTAATGTTCACGCGGTCTGAGGGTTCAAACATCAAGTTCAAAGGTCGACAACATGACCAAAGCGCCACAAGGAGAGAGCCCACCAGGGGCAGTGGATTTATTCAATGTGTTTACATACAATGAAACCTACAACGCATATAAATGAGATCACGGCCCAAAATTAGATCGACAGTGAAAACTAAATGTTTCTTTAATCACCCAGGTGTTGAAGAAAGTTTACAGGTGTCAAAATTTGCAGGTGTGAATAGTGTGATGGTGATCTTGTAGAATTTGTGCGCTCAAATCAATTGAAACCGACAACAGTTTATGTCTCAAGCATTCTCGAACCCAAATCCACCAGGCATCAAGTGTATTTGAATTTGCAACCAGACCAAGTATATAAATCTCTCTATATATGATGGGGTTTTTTCTTATTCTTATAGCTTCTTTCAAGCTCCAAAAGGTTCGATGGAACTCCTATGCAATTAACCTCTGTGGCAAGGTATCGAAGAGATAGCCTACTTCATGAACAAAATAAAAATCTCCAGAATCAAATCCAAGTGTCCTGCTACAGACAATGAATTTTGGGCTCAGACTCCAGGCAAACTAAGATGAATTTTAAAAAAACACGACATGGGTTTTGTGCCCAGTAGCCTCAATTGGGTAACACGCATGAAAAATTGAAAAATTGTTGATAGTTTGAGAGATCCCATTGTTTTTCCGAAGGGAATGATCCCAGAATTCATGGATAAACGGATTGGAAAAACAACAGCAAGCTCAAGCCATAACTCCAAGTCGACAACACCAAGCTGGAAAGAGACAATGATGAGAAGAGAATCCATGTGCCCAAAGCACCAAGTCTCAAAACATTGAAGTGGCAAGATATATGGAGGTCATGGCTATGGAAGAGGTGATTTTGCTGGTCGTGGGCGAGGTTCTTCTGGGCATGGTGTTTCTGAAGGATACCAAAGGGTTCATCAATTTGGCAATGGTAGTAGGGGTTCTTGGCCCAGTGATGCAAATCAGATGTCCAGAAATGGACAGAGGGTTGGCTCTGATGTTGCATGATCTGTTTTAAAATTGAAAATATGACTAACCAAATTGTGTATTGTGTTGAGTTCACTCAGGTTGATAGTGTTAAAGTGTTTTTATATATGAAAGTGTAGCTTCAGTTTTTGAGGTAATGAGATATTTTTTTTGGTAATGGCATTGGTTTGCCTCATTGTATTTTGGCGTGGCATCAGTTGAAATAATCATCTTAATTCTATTTTCAAGAGATTAGTTCTACAAATGAAGGGGGTAGTTGAATATTCAAAGAGGAATGGGCAGAGATTCAACACTTAAGGAAGATTTTAAAGAGTCAAAGGATACAAGTGGCAAAGGGCATCTTCAACATTCCATATTCTAAGGAATTTGACCCCAGCAGCTTCCCAACATTCGAGACACCTATTACAACTATTTCGAGATCTTTATTAGCTAAATAATTTGAGTTCAAGTATTTTCTTCTATAAAAATTGTTCACATCATTTTTTAGAGCTATTCTTTGAAGACATAGCAAAGCTAGCAGCAGTTTCATGATATAGTTCCAGATTTGAAGAAACTTTCATTTCCAACAGTTCCGAGCTTTATGCAAGGAAATAATTGATATGTTGTTTTTAGATTTGATCTCCTAGAAGCTATAGATAGTTTATTGTTGTTTTTTCATATAAAATGAGCCATTTGATGTGAGAAAAGAGAGAGGATTCAGTCTAAGGGACCGAGGGTGAGGAGATCTTGTAAAGACCCGAGAGGTCTGAGAGAGAGTTTTGAAGATTCGAGAAGGGATGAGAGGGAGATGTAGAGTATGTAAGGTCTGTGTTATATTTTAGACATGTCTCATTTCTATGTCAAAGAACTTCAACTGATAAATAAAGCTTTTGATCAGTTAGTCGATTCTATTTCTGTGTTATCATATTTTATCAAATTTCTTCTATTAGATGTGTGATTGCTAAAGATATTGTAGTGAAGATTATTAAAATAGCTTCCATGAAAAATATTTAATTCATTTTTTAATGTTTGGAAAGGATTGCTAAGCTATTATAGGTTCTTCCTGTAGCTATACCAAAAAGCAAGTTGCTTTGGTCTATCCTACAATTGTGTTTTTCCTGAATTCTTCATTCGCAACTATTCAATTTCAGAACATGTCTATGTCGTATTTAGCCTGACTTGTCTACCATAGAATGTTAGGTTAAGATCATTATATTTAATGGACTCCATGCCCAATGGCTTCACTATCTTCTTGTTGAACATATAACTCTCAAAATTTCCTGAAAACCCAACCCAATTAATTTGATTCTAAGATGTGCTAGGCTTGTTCCTAAAGCAGTCTAGGAACAACTTTTAGCACTAACATAAATAATTGTCAATATTGGACATAATGTTATGAATGTGACTTGAATGTCAAGCATTTGTCAATATTGGACATAATGTTATGAAGGTGACTTGAATGTCAAGCATTGTCAATATTGGACATAATGTTATGAAGGTGACTTGAATATCAGTAGAAAGATAACATTAACTAATATATTGTATGAGCTTGATACACTCATCCTATATTATATAAGGTTGATATTGTGTCATTAACATCCATGCACAAAAGAAGAAATTGTGAAGAAACTATCCAGATAAGAAGGGTAAATGGATAATCCAATATGGATCCATACAAATCACAAATAAAGAAGTTAATAAGACATGGTTCATTAAAAATGATTCAGAAAATCTCAATTGAAGAAGAGTTTAGAGATGATATCGAATGTCAATGGTGGATGTTTGGTGAGGAAGCATTGACACCATTGAGTCACAAGTCGAGTCGATTCAAACAAAAATAAGGTCGACTATCTGTAACTCGATCTACTGCAAGACGAGTCAAAGACAAGTCGACCAACTGCAAGCCTGCAGATTGACGAAAGTTGGAGACGACAAGTTGATCGATTTCAAGAGGATTTGAACACAAGTCGACGAACTGAGGGTCGAAGTCGAAGGAAAATTGAGTCGGGAAATACAAGTCATCCAAAGCAAATCGAGATGAGAAAATTCGAATTTATCAAGTCGGCTTTCTTCCAAGTCAAGTTGGTCCAAGAAATAAATAACCTCAAGGTCGAATTCGAAGAAAAATTAAATACAAGTTGGGTCGAGGCTGAAGCAAGATGGGCTGACTAGAATTGAAATACTCAAGTAAAAAATTCTCCTAGTTGAGTCAACCAAAAATATGTTTGTCGGTTGAATGAGGAAGCAAATACGAAAAAGGGTGAAACCAAGTCAAATATTTAGTGACTAGCAGTTGAGAGGGAACTGATTTTAATATAACCATCAAGTAAAATGTTTACAAATTGAGTTTAAATAATCACCAACAAAGAAGATATGTGGAGGTCGATTTAGACATTCATGAAAAGGTAATATCTACTGAAGACAATCTGGCATCCGACAACGAAAGGAAAATATTGGCAAGTTTCCTTCAAAGAACCGCCTATACCGGCCACTTCGCACGCTTTCTGGGGAAATTTCCTATGCTTCGGCTAATTGGGAATGTTCTACAAAAATCCATGTCGTAGAATTTTAAAATTTGTTTCCATCACTTCAGAATATTCATACAAAAATCATTGTCTAAATTGGTGTACGAAAATTAATTAATAAAAGTAATTGTTTGTGTTAATTAAATGAAGGGGTGCAATGTTTCATTCCAAAAGGACACATTGTTTCAAAGTTGCACCCTTTGGAGGACTATATAAGTAAATGAATATGAAGGGAAGAGTGTGTCTTGGTGGATATAAATATATATAATGGATTGAATGAAAGTTCATTCTAT